>CABHPH010151907.1:12862-41296 GCA_902168325.1 Peromyscus nudipes | reverse complement strand
TGTGTGTGTGTGTGTGTGTGTGTGTGTATGTGTGTACTTAAGTCTGGGAAAAAGCTTGGGGGAAGAGAGAAAAAGCACTTGGTTAAATCCAGGCTTCTGGGTAAATGAGGATTAATGGTTTGAATCCTGTCCAGTTTCTGAGCCTCTAATTTCACTTAATTTTCTTTTACTTGACCCTGAACAGGATAGTGAGCCTTTATCACTGCAGGACTCAGTGGGACCTCTGCCCTCTGTACTTCATGCTTTTCAGGTGAATGGAGTCTGGAACCTTCTACATTGTTGGGGGAGGGAGCACACTACTTACTATTCTCACCTGCACAGACCAGATTTGGCTCTCTAGGGTGCTGTTTCTTGAAAATTTAGTCACAGTAACTTCTCTCTTCCAATCAGCAGGCCAGAAAACCAACCAACGGCAAACATCTCCATGCTTAGGCTTATGCCCCCTCTGCGCCCAACCCCTTCAGGAATGTCACAGCTTCAGGCCTATGGCCCCTGTGTGGGATCTACCCAGGAATGTGGTAGAAGACGGGGGCTGGTTTGACCATATTAGACACTCCCTGTCCCAGCACCCCACAGGTGTTATCCTCAAGTGATTGCTGCCAGGACAAGCTTTTGACACCAGAGGTAAGAAAGCCAGGGGGTCTCACAGAGCCAAAAGGGTACCTTGTCACTGTACAGCAGTCACTGTAGATGGCTTATAGGAGACCATACGGGGAGCCAGTGGCTGGTGAGGCCTCACCCACCTAACTGTGCTTCTTTTTTTTTTTTTTTTTTTTGGTTTTTCGAGACAGGGTTTCTCTGTGTAGCTTTGCGCCTTTCCTGGAGCTCACTTGGTAGCCCAGGCTGGCCTCGAACTCACAGAGATCCGCCTGCCTCTGCCTCCCGAGTGCTGGGATTAAAGGCGTGCACCACCAACGCCCGGCCCTAACTGTGCTTCTTTCATGCTGTTCTTTCATGGCTATCTTTGCCCGAGACTGTCTCTCCCCATTTAAGATGTGGCCTCAGTTGCTTGTTTCTGGGTTGTTCTACTCATCTAAACATTCCTCAATGCCTTGGAATCCCTGGCAGACAGTGGGGAGGACACCCAGCTCCTGGGATACAGTGGCCCCACTTACACCATGCTAGACCCACATGGAGGCAGTATCCCAGTAGATATTTTGCTTTGCTGTTGGGACTTGGCCTCCAAAAATTCAAAACCCTCCTCCTCCATGAAGCCCCCCTACCCCTGCTACATCATCACATTCAGCTGCCGCTCTGAGCCTTCTGGTGAGTGGCAGGTATCTCTGGTCTAGCCCTAAGTGGTTCTCACCCAGTCCCCGGCTTATTTGGTCACACTGGGATTATGTATTGAGTATAGCATCCATCTCCATTAATCGAAGGTTGTCAGAAGATAATTTAATCAGATTACCAAGGAAGTCTTCGTTTACTCAAAACAAATTGAGCCAGTCCAGATAGCTGTAGGAAGTTCCAGACTTCCTTCACCTGAATAGCAAGCAAGCGCAGAGGGCAGTGGTCCCACTGTGTCCTTCTCTGGGCCTGCTGTGGTGCCCAGCTTACCATCCTGCTCAGGGACAAAGAGAAGGCTAGTGATTCTTTTCTGGGCTAGGGTGTAGCTCAGTTTATTGAGTGCTTACTGAGCATCCACGAAGCCCTGGGTTTGCTCTTCAGCACTGCAAGAACCCAGTGTGGCCATGCACACTGGAAACCCTAACACCGTGCATGTGGAGGCAGGAGGATCAGAAACTGAAAGTTGTCTTCAACAATATAGAGTTCGAGGCTCGAATGGGAAGGGCAGAGTATGAGACCCTGCCCTTCCCAAAGGAAACCTCTCCATCCCTCAGGCCTCCTCTTCCTGACCCGTTTGTCATCTCTCCTGTTTCTCTGTCTCCCTACACTCCATCAGGTCTCCAAGGGCTGTTCACATCCTAGCCAGTACCCAGGACCCACAAGGGTTTGTAGCTGCAGCCTGTGTGGAACCTCACATGTGAACATGCCTCTCCAGTGGGCCCTTGAACCTCAGCTGGGGACCTTGACACCTTTTGTGATGGCTTGAATAAGAATGGTCCTCATAAGCTCATATATTTGAGAAATGGAACTCTTTATAGGATTAGTAGGATTAGGAGGTGTGGCCTTGTTGGAGAAAGTGTGTCACTGGGGGTGGGCTTTGAGGTTTCAAAAGCACATGCCAGGCCCAGAGTCTCTCTTTCCAGATATGGATCAGGGTGTAGCTCTCAACTACTTCTCCAGCACCACACCTGCCTGCCTCCATGCTTCCCACCATGATGATAATAGACTAATCCTCTGGAATTGCAACCAAGCCCCCGATTAAATGAGTTGCCTTGGTCATGGTGGCTGTTCATAGCAATAGAACACTGAAGACACCTTTCTTCAGTACAGAAGACTGAATCTGGGTTTACTGAAGTATCACTTGCAAAGAGAAGTCCCTGAACACTTGTATGATATGTGTGTATGCATGTGTGTATGCACACGTGCACACACACGCATATGTGAAAGTCAGAAGACAACCTCAGTGTCATTTCTCAAGTACCACACACCATTATTTCTTTGTTTCCTTTGTTTTTATTTATGCATACAGGTGTTTTGCCTGTGTGTATATCTGTATACCGTGTGCAGGAAATCAAACCCGAGTCCTCCAAAATAGCAGTCAGTGCTCTTTACCACCCAACCATCTACCCTAGCCCTATCTACCTTCTGTAAGACATGGTCTCTCACTGACCTGGAACTCACTAAGTTAAGCTGGCCAGCCAGTAAGCCCCAAGGATTCACCTGTCTCTGCCTCCCCAGCATTAGGCTCTTGGCTTTTTAAAAGCACACACTCTGAACTCAGGTCCTCAAGCTTGCAAAGCAAGAACTTGATTGGCAGAGCTACCTTCCAGGCCCCTGAACTCTTGTTCTAGGAGTGGATCTGTAGTCCACAATCTAGTGCATGCCCTACAGTATTAAGATGTCTCCCTCATATACAAACATGGAACTACAATGGAGGTTCCAGAAAGATCCGTGAGGTTTCTCCTGACATCTCACTGTTGTCTCTCTTCGGGGGCTTTGTATGTTCTCTTAGAAGCCCCATACTTGAGCCTTTCTCCTCATCAGCACAAAACAGATGGTGGTGTCGTTAGCAAACCATACAAGGACCATCCATTCTCCAACATCCATGCTCACATCTCACTGAATTCAATGTTACTCAGGAGAGTCTGACAGAAGAGAATGCTTAAATCATTTTCTTGCTTCCTAGAAAGCAAGTTCTGGATGAGAATCCACCTGCCTGTGAACCTTGGGAGGTCAGCTTTCTCTCCAGGTCCAACCTTTCTTCTCTTCCAGACTGACATGAACATCCTAAAGAGATCTTTGGATGCTCAATGATTAGTGAGTTGATGTGAGATAGCCCCATAGATATAGTTTTCACAAATAAGAAAGGCAATGATTCCTGTGTGTTGGTAGAGGCAGAGAGGCAAGTGCTACCCAAGAGCACAATTGCAGCTCCCTGGGGGAGGGGAGTTTGGGCCATGCAAGAAGGTACACGAGAGCTTTGGCTCCACAGACACTCCTACCAGAAGCAAACAATCTCTCCATCTTCTCCCTCCTCTGTGCTTACGCTCACTCCCCACCTAGTACTTCTTGACATGACATGAGTGTTCTTCTGGTAGATCACACCAACCCATAGACCTTCTTTCTAGGTAAATGCATGCACCTCTACACATGTAAACCCCTCCCCACCCCCCACCCCCCGCTGAGCCCTGCATTTGAGCAAGATGGGTCATAATGCAATCTGGGATGAGGGGCCTTGTAGAGAGAGATGGTTGAGGTCAGAAACTCCTGATGAGTTTGTAGAGCTTTGTGCAGGATAGGGTCAGGTTTAAATGAGGCTGGGAACTCTGGTGCAAGGGCTTCCTGGACTCTGGGTGGGGAATGTTAGAGTATGTAGTATTCCCTGAAGGACATAGGATTCCTTCAAGAAGTGGCTCACAGGGCTGGTGATTGGGGTCTCCTTGGGGCATCTAAGCTGGATCTATGTGCTTCTCAGCTGGCTCAGCTGGTATGCAGGTGATGTGCAGCTGGTGTCTAGCTGGTATGCAGATGGACCTCTTCCCTTTTCTGTTTCTTACCCTTTCCCTCTGTCTGGTGGTTCCTGTCCACCTGGGTTGGGCTGAGCATTGCTTTCATGGCTGGATACCTCGTTCAGCTCAGCTCCATGGAAACGATCCAAGAAGGAATCAGGTCTCTGGTCTTCCTGGTGTAAGTGCCTGGCAGCCCACGCACGAAGTGAGATGATGAGTCGTGACACCCTGGAAGAGGAAGGATAGACAGTGACTAGAGAATAAAGGACAAGAGAAGACCCTCCTCTGGCCTTGAGGGGCCCAGAAGAAGCAGAGGTGACCAGTGGAGGTGAGTCTCATGGCCTGTGGCCCAGGCTTCTATCTCTACTATGCCCTTTTCTCTTCTTCTTCCTTTTCCTCTCCAGTGTGGGGCAGAGTCTCATTGATAAATGATGCTGTCTCTTTATTATGGCTTTGCCCTTTAAACTCTCCCACAGCCATGCCCCCTCCAATGGGGCATTGGCAAACATTTCTACTCATTATCCCTTTTGCCCAAAGCAGATCTCTTGTTAGGGTTGCTAAATGAGAACTCATCAGTTAAGAGCACTTGCTGCTCTTAAAGAGGATCTGGATTTGGTTCCAAACAGCTTACAATATGTGTAATTCCAGTTCTAGGGGATCTGATGCTCTCGTTTGAACTCCGTGGGCACGAGACACTCATACGGTGCAATACGCACATGCCAGGCAAAACACTCATACACATAAAATTACAAACCAAAACCTTTGAAAAATACTGCTAGGCATAGGCATAGTGAAAATATACAGTCCTCGTGGTTTAAATGTGAAATGTCCCCCATAGGTTCATGTGTTTGAACACATGGTCTCCAGCTGCTGACATTGTTTGGAAGGATTGTGCAACTGTTAGCAAGCAGAGCCTTGCTGGAGAAAAGCGGGTCACTGGGGGGGGGGCAGGCCTTGGTGTTTTATGCCCAGCTCCACTTCTCTTTGTTCTCTGCTTCCCAACTGCATATGCAGTGTGCCAGCTGTCCCCTGCCCCATGCCACCCTCACAGTGATGGAATGGTAAGTCATAATAAGCCCCCTTCCCTTGAGTGGCTTCTTGTTAGGTATTCTCACAGACAATGAACAATCTAACGAATATGATCCTCAAATAAGGATGAATTTCGAGCAAAGTGTAAAGGAACATGCATCCATATAGAGCATGAGTCCACATCCCCCGCCCCCTCTGGCTCAAGTGTATTCTATTAGTTTTTTCCCATAAGCTCTAGTACTTTGTTCCGGCTGGTGCGGAAGTAGCTTTGCAATGTGTCTGATCCCTATCCTAATATCAGACCCTGCTAGGAGTTGGCTATGGGCTCAGTCCCTGATGCTGCAGTCCATGTCTCCAGAGCTTATCACAGCTGGACCATTCTTTGAAGCCTGCCCCTGCCCTGCCTCCCACTTCCTGTGTTTCCACCAGAGAAGGAAAAGATAGGCTCAACTCCATTTCTCTGCTTTTAGACTTTTATTCTTTTTATTTGTGTGTGTGTGTGTGTGTGTGTGTGTGTGTGTGTGTATGTGCATACCTGCTTATATGTACACAGTATGTACACAGCTGCCCAAAGAGTGTGAGCCAGCTGATGTGAGTGCTGGGAACTGAACCTGGGTACTCTGTAAGAGCAGCAGGTGCTCTTAATGTTGAGCCATCTCTCAATCCCCCCTTCCCCTTGCCTCTGTTTCTCTGATTTTGCTTCTCTCTGGTTTCCTCCACTCCGTAGCTATAAAGACCTCCACAGATGGTGTTCCTAATACAATCGGCCCTAAGCAACTTGCAACCAAGTCATGAATTGCTAAATACCTTGACCCTAATTACACTCTTGCAATACTGAAGCAAGAAAGCAACCCTCACACAATGCTGAGATCGGTTGCATAGACATATTTTGAGGGGCCTGTGGGAGCTGCTCTCAGCTCTGGACACTGTCCCTGCCTATCCTCTGCTAAGGATATAGAAGAAAGGTCATTTCCCTGTTCTCCGGCTCCAGCAAGTAGGATCAGACTACTGGCCCACAGTGCATCAACTCCTACCTCTGAACAACGGATAGCCCCATGGTGCTACAGTTGGGTATTTCACTCAAGGTCATTTTCAGCCCTGTGCCTGATGATGTGGATCAAAGACAGCCAGAAAGGAAGGAGGCAGGTGGAAGAAGTACAAAGTCCAAGAAAGTCTACAGGACAAGGAGAGGGATGGCAGCTGCCTCCTAGGCCCCTCCTCTGCCTCCATGGCTCCATCTCTACCACAGACCACATGGCTATCCTGAAACAGTGCCCTGTCCAGTATACCTGAGGTCTTTTCATTTGCACTGACTTGAAGAGTCTCTCTTCTTTGCAACCAGAGACTTGTTTTATTAATACAAAACACTGGAAACCATTTCAATACCCAGCTACAACCAGCTCCTTAAAAATCAAGAGAGAGAGCCTGAAGAGACGGCTTAGTAAATAAATTCCTTGCTGAGCAAGCACGAAGACCCTGTTTTGGATCCCAACACCCATGAAAGGGTCAGCAGGGATGGTATGTGTCCGTTATCTCAGCACTGAGGGACAGAGACAGGAGGACCTCTGGAGACCAGTGACTGGCCAGTGACCTTCAAATTCAGTGAGAGACTTAAGGTGAATAGCGACTGAAAAAGACACATAATACCAATACCAATCTCTGTCTCTGTCTCTGTCTCTCTCTGTCTCTCTCTGTCTCTCTGTCTCTGTCTCTGTCTCTGTCTCTGTCTCTCTCTCTCTCTCTCACACACACACACACACACACACACACACACACACACTCCAGAGTAGAATAACATTTTCTACAATTAAAAATACAATGAATAAATACATAAATAAAAGAAGGAAATGCTTAGATAAATTCATGTATCTATTTACTTGACAATCAGCTTAACTAACACTATAGATGGCTTAAATGTGGTGTTGGCTTAAGAAAATTGCTGGAAAACCATGAACTCAGCATTCGTGGAGCACCTGCCATGAGAAGGCTGCTGGGAATGATACAGCTCCAGTCACCCATGGAGCCAGCGTTGTTGGAAGCATTTTCAGAAGAGGCTCTCGGAAGGGCGGACTGACTTTCTTCATGAGCTACTGCTGTTAAAGCCAGATACAGACGTCCTCAGAGGGAGGTAGAGCTTTGAGATTTGCTAATCTGTCGGGTGCTTTTGCAAGGATGCCTGTTACAGAGTCTAGATGTACTGAGAAACCTTCCAGAACTATTTCAGAAAACACCATCCTCAGCATATCACTATGCCCATCTAGTGTCCTCTCATGGCTACCCAGTTTTGGATTTGTTCTGAGTTTCTTCAGGACTGAGAAACACTCGATGCTATTTTTTATTAAAGTAATTTCAAACTAAAACTGTTTTTCTTCCACTTTTCTGAGCTGAGAACATCTGACTCAAGAAGATAGAAGTTAGTCACTGATAGATTTTAGGGTGCTCTGCTCCTTACCCTGTTCTGCAAATCTTCAACCCTATCTAACATGCCTTCCGAGGTCTCTCCACATTCTTTCTGCCTCAGTCTCTCTTTTCCCAAGGTGAAGATTATGCAGGGTCAATTACCTGGCTGGCCCCTGGCCTGTGAATAAGCTCCGCGCGGATCCAGCCAGTCCTTGGGTCTCCATGGCGATGCCTGGCTGCAGTGTGGAAGAAGTCTCCTCACATGGTGAGTGAGACCTAGGAAATCAAATATGCAGCATGCTAATTGATTTCCAGCTCATCCATCTCCCAGACAGTCAGGAGTGAGATGAGCAGATGCCTGCAGCAGGAGGGAAGACACCATTGCAGTCTCAAACCACCGGTCCTCTACTTCCGTCCATCGCAAATCTCAACTCCTGAGAGAAAATGACCCTTTCTTTTACATTTATTTATTTGGTGTGTATGTGTGCCTGTGCCTGTACTTGTCATGCAAGTGTGGAGATCAGGGGACAACTTGTGGGAGTATGTTCCCTCCTTCCACATGTGTGTCCCAGGGATTGAACTCAGGTCCTCAAGGCTTGGCAGCAAGCACCTTTACCCACTGAGCCATACTGTCAGCTCTAAGGGACACTTCCTTTACAGCAGTTCTGACCAAGGAGAGCAGATTTTGATCAGTACTGTATATCAGTTAAGTGAAGGCAGGGGGGCCAACAGCGAGTGTTAGCATGGTCTCCATCAGAGGTTGGGGCCAGGGGAAGTCCCAGTACCTGCCATCTCGGACCATAGCAGATGTTTCCATGCAATGCTTCCAGAACAAAGATGTTTACTTCCAATATGTCACTGACTTCTGTGTCTGGTCTACCGCCTTCTAGAAGCCTCCTTTCTTCCTCTGTGCTGTGGATGCACTTTCTGGACAGTCATGTTCTTGTCTGGCAGCCTTCCCACTACCCTGGATCATCGCATGGATTTGGCCTACCCCTCCAAGCACAGTTAAAATAATTTGAGCAGTGTTTTTAGAAACAAATTTACTCACCCTTTGCCAAACCCTGTCTCTGTCCCCAGCAATGCAGCAGGAAAGAGGAGTCACTCCACCTGTGCATTCAGGGTGGACAGCACATGTGCTGATAAGGCAGGTGACCCCACCTCGGTACAGGTCCATGATGGTAGTGCAGCCTTGTGTCTGATGAACTACCTCGAATAAGGCCAGGAGTGCGTCCGGGAGCATTTCTCTTTCTTTTCAAAACCTCCTAAGGCTGAATTTGACCAGCCTGATTAAAAGCCAGCCAGGCAGTGTCCCCTAGGGAATCGGGGACACTTCACTCTGTGACTCTTGAGGAAACCCAGCAAGGTAAATTAATTCTATCACATGACCTATTCCAAACTAATCGGCTTTCTTAACGAGGTGGTTGAAGCAAGATGCAGACATTAAGTCGGGGAAAGCTTCACTCCCTGTGGTGAGAGATTAGAGTCCTTGGATGCCAGGTGTTGAGTCTCTTCTAGCAGCATGCCTCCCACAGGGATGGGGTGTGTGGGGGCGGGGTGGGGACTCATTTCCACGCTACAGCCTATCTAGGATGTCTTTGGATAGCCGGAATTGCCAGCACGCACCCCCTTCTCCCAGCTTCCTCCCAGCAAAGCCACTTTTTCTGCTGGATCCACATGGAGTTAGACAGCCTCATCTATTGTGTTGGCCATCTTCAGTGATGGGAACCTGTACAATGTCTGGCTGTTCAGGTCACAGATCCCATTCATTCTTCCTCAGGTTCAAGTCTCCCCTCATCGCAGCCAAGAAGTATGTGTTGGCTTATGCATTGTTGGTGGCTTTCATCCAAATCCCAAAGTTCTACAACACAAGTTGCTGGTGACTCCGATGTCCTCAACTTGCACATGTGTGACTGATTTTTTTTTTAAAGAGTTGAATATCAGGCCTCCCCATCTATCTGAGTCCTGTGATGTTTGGGGATCTTTGGTGCACAAAGGAATCATTCTTGGGTCGTCTCCCAACAAATACAACAAAACACACACCAGTGATTGACAGATGACTGTGTATCAGCTGCAACCAGTTCACCATGTATCCATGCAATGATGCTGGAAGGTGGATGTCCAGAGGGATTAAGTAACTTCCCTGAGGTCACAAGGCCAAATGGCAAAGGGGTGATTCTCATGTCATTCGACCCTGTTCCATAAGCTGCCCTCACCTACTCCATGGAGCTGACCTTTGTGTTTTAACTGACAGCATAAATGGAAACAAAGTTTCATGGGACATAGCTAAGGACTGATCCCTGTGGCGTGCCGTCAGAGACATGGCTCTGGTTCGACTGGCTGCATTCCATGGGTAGGGCTCTATTTTCAAACTGCTGGGTGCAAATCTCCCCCTGTACCCTTAAGAGACAACTCACATCTTAGCAGTGTGCCCAGAAGAGACACAGCCAGAGGCCCTGCTGTACTGAAAATGCTATACTTGCCCTCCTGACATTCTGCAGACAAGCAAGGTGGGAGGTATATCCCATAGTGCCTCGGTCAGTTTAGGAGGTAGTGGCGGGGGAAAGCATGTCTCTCTTGAGTCCTTGAATCTGAGAGGTTGGCATGCCCTGGGAGGTGGGTAGCAGCTGACGCCTAGAGCTCTGTCATAGCATGTGTGTCTGGAAGATGCAGAGGCAATTCTAAGCATGGAGGTGTCTGCCCCTACCATCAGCTCTCCCAGTTCTAGGCTCCATGCACCCCACCCTGCATTTCCACTCAGTTTCCCGTCTGTTCATTGCATAGGACCAGGCTTCCTGGCATATTTAGTGAAGGAACTAAATTTACGATATGAGAGGTGGCCGAGGCAGACTGCATACAGACTGCCTCACACCTACTTTCAGGGTAGGTGGCAGAGTGGACAGCCAGGTGGCTGGACTTAATTTCTTATTCCAGCACCTGTTCGCTGAGTAACCTGAGGACTGGTCACTCACCCTCTCATAACTTAAGTGTCCTGATCTCCATAAAGAAAGAAAAATGTGCAGCCCCATGCTGATTTAAGTATTGTTTCAATACTCCAGCCTTGAAAGGCATACTTATTCCCAAAGGATGAGAAGAACCTTCTATGATATGAATGTAGGGGATCCAAAGAGGGTTTTTCTTCTGGGTGCATCTCCTCCCTTGCTTCATGATGCCTGAAATTCTGCTGCTGATTATGTCTTTCATTGGACTCTAACCTTGATAAATATCTGGGAGCATTAATGTAGCAAATCTAATTATAGCCCATACCCTTCAAAGATGCTCAGCTCAACAAGGGAACATATATATCATAGTGGTCCTATCAGTTTACAAAGGACTGAAGAATTCTCACCAGCTAGTAACACACATGCTATGGTGATATCACTGTGACATTCTCCGACAACAGACTTCCAGGAAGGCATTCTCGCTGTCAACTACATGATTGTCATGACTTCTCAGAGAAACTCATCTTACCAAGCATGTGGAAGAGAGATGGACAGAGCAGAGCGGAACTGAGTGTCTGAGGTGACATTTGAGCCCCCAGGAAGACCGAGGTATGGATGAGGATAAACTAGGTAGTCAATGAAATGATGGGGAACTAGAACCTTCCAAGAAACTGAGAGGCAGGAGACAGAGAGGACTGCCAGGGAACAGCCCGGCACCAACTCTGGTGACAACTTCATGTGTGATGCTGCCTTCCAAGAACAATCTGTTGCTGGAGTTAATAGGGTCAGGCTGGACTCAGGCATCTCTCACAAGCCACCCTCAGCCATCTGCCCTAAATAAACTAATTAAAGAGATTATTTAGTAGTGAAAAGCAGAAAAAGACTTATTTAATATGATCACATTGGGGAGAGGGACAAAGAGGACCAATCACTCCCCAAGTCCATCTTTGGGGTCCTGGGGTGAGGCTTACGTAGAAGGCCAAATGTATACAAAGGTAAGTCATTTTGATCAAGGCATGGTCCTGCCTGCCATTAGCCCATCTTTGTCTGGGCTCCAGTGTCTCCAAGAAGGTGATCTGATGAATTGTTGACCATGTGTGAAATCTGTTCTGAGGAGATCAGTTCCCCTCTGGCTGGTACCAGGTTTCAGTCTCTCCCTTCTCCCGGCGTGAGAGGCTCTCTGAAGTCAACAAGGACAATGACAACCAGTACAAAAATCACTGAAGTGACTTTTAAAACCCAAGGGAAGTTTCAGATTGTGACACTCAGTCTCCAAATCTGTGTGTAGAGGGGAGTGAGTGTTGGGGAGTTTCCCAACAGCACCTGTCACTGGGCAAGGGCAAAGGTGCCATAAACATCAGACCTGCTAACTGACCTTGCACATCTTGTCTTTCTCAGTGATGTGGGGACAGGAGAGCAAACACACATGGCCTGCTGGCCCAAGGCTAGAGAACATGACACTATTCTTTTCTTCTTTTCAAGTCCCGAGGACTCCAAATGATGAGAATCCAGTGCTTTTGGGGACATGTGACCAGGGAGCGGAAGCCAATGCATTTTTAAGTCTTTGGTCCTTGAGAAGCAGGGTGAAAATGGTTTTCTTTGGTGATAATTGCTTTGGGTTCTGCGCAGACAGCAGCAGGAAGAAAGCCTCTTTTCTGTAAGACAGACCCCTGTGACCCAAAGCTCACTTAAAATAGCTACACCAGGAAATGGGTTGGGATTTGGGGTGCCCTCGGACCTCACTGCAATTCTCTGTAGCACATTCTGAAGTCTTTGGATATTGTAGTATCTTGAAAATATGCTGGATGGCTCCTAGATAGTTGAGTCTAAGTACAAGGAAAAATTCAAGACTTTTGTGAGTCATGTTTGCTTATGTCACCGAGGTTGGCCTTGAACTCGTGATTGTTCTTCTCTGGCTTCTGAGTACTGAGCTTGTAAGCGTATGCCACCATGCTCAGGTTGAGACATTTTTATTTCTGGTATTTTATATATATATATATATATATATATATATATCTTCATTTGAAGGAAACATTTCCATCCTTTCTTATGTTCCCTTAGGAAAATCATTCTGATAACTTAACAAAGAGAAAGGAAAACTGCCTCCGACGTGGAGAGAGGTCTGCTGGTAAGGCTGTCTCAGGTGATAAAGCATCGGTAGTTCTGTCTTCCTAGGGGCATTTGGGGAAGGACCCGTGGCACACTGGTGCTGACTGGCTCATTCTATGATTGGGAACAAACAATGCATTCTATTTCAGTACACAAAGTCTCAATTATTTATTCCAAAAACTCCCCCAAAGGACTGGAATTTGAATGCAATGATGTGGCCTATCCAAACACAATTTCTTCCCTTAAAATAGTGAGTTTTAGACTCACAATGTTTTGTGTATGTGCTAGAGTCCTTTTTAAATCTGCCTTAAACATTTTATATACATGAGTGTTTTGCCTGCATGTACGTCTGTGCGCCACATTTTGCCTGGTGCCTGAGATGCCAAAGGAGGGCATCAGATCCTCTGGGACTGGAATTTCAGATTGTTGTGAGCCACCGTGTGGGGGCTGGGAATTGAGCCCTGATCCTCTGGAAGAACAGCCAGCACTCTTAGCCACTGAACCATCTTCCTGGTCCTACTTGTCCAATTTTATTTACATTGAGAATAAGTACATGCTAGATTAGGTGGGGAAGCCCTGGAGGGACCTAGACTCCACCTCAGTCCCCAAGGCAGCTTTACTTTTATCCTGAACACATGTTGGGTTCTCCTTGCTGATCCCAAGGAACATTCTGGAATTTCCTGTATACATCCAATGTTAGAATCCAATGGCTAGTTAGGCCACAGCACCTTGCAGCATTTCCCTTCCTCTCTAACAGGCGCTTGCTAAGACCCTGTGAGTCTCCAGATAACAGGCATCCCTGCGCTGGCATCTCTAGCCTGGGAAGTGAGTTTACATCAAAGTGAGTGTTGGTGGGCACATCCTGCTCCCCACCCCCTTTGCTGTCTCCTGCCTGGGAATCAAAGAGCCTGGCTGCAAGCTTGAACTGTGAAACCTCCTCCATCCCCAGAAAGGTACAAGAGACTTATACCTCTGCCACATGGGCCCCGGTCTCCTCTCCTCAAGCCCTTGCCAAGCTGCTATCTGTTTGTCTGCCTGTTCATGGCATTAAATAAATCTTGTAGCCTCAAGGAACAGTCTCTGTCTCAGTGTCCTCTATGGTATCCTAGACCTTTCTCTTCTTTGGGTCAGCTTCTGCTCATATGAGAGAAAGCCTCTCTCTCTCCCGAAGGAAGCATTCTTCCTGGTTGTTCTGTGGAAAGCTCTGTATGATTCCATAGGATCTGTATTCATCTATTACCAAGCTTTCACTGTGTGAATGGTTGGACGAGGACACAGGTGGGACTCAGTGAGACTCAGGGAGTGGTCAGGCTGAGAAAGCACTACTTGGGCACAGGCAGGGAAGGCTAATTCTAGATGCCTGGAGGTCTGAGGGCAAAAGAGGAGGAGAAGGCTCCCAAGTGAGAGACCAGAGAGGACTCACTGGAAAGAAGGGTGATTCCTAAATGCAACCAAGAAAATGGCGGACTACTTAGCCACGTGCAACAAGGAGCCTGCCAAGAGCACCATGTTCACCAGCAGTTTTAACCTCACCACAAGCCCGGAAGTCAACACTAGACTGATCCCTTCCATGGATGAGGAAACAGAGGCTTAGAGCAGTTGGACACGTTTCCATAGCTAAGCAACTACAGAGCCAGTGTTTAGACTCAGGCCGTCTGACCTGAACCATGCTGGTCATAGAAACCAGGACAGGAGGGAAAGAGGTGGGGGTGGGTCATCTTTCTATCATAAGGAAATATCCGAGATAATCAACTTATAAACAAAACAGGTCCATTTGGGTTCAGTTTTGGAGACTGCAGTCCGTGACAGACCAGCTCTGTTGCTTTGGGCCAATGATTGGCCAGTGTATGATGGCGGTCCGTCATACACAGTGGATCAGAAAATAGAGGGCCCAAGTCCCACAACTTCCCTTGGGGCTATGCATCCAATGACTTTAGGTCCTTTCACAAAGCCCACCTCTTGAAGGTTCTGCCTCCTTCCAGTAATGCCACCTTTAGACCAAACCATTAACACATGGCCTTTGGGTGATGTTCAGGAACCAAACCTAGGATGGCAAGTAGCATTTTTCGAAGGGTATCAGTTCAGATCCCTTGACCATGATGCTAACACCATCAGAGTATGTATGACACTTGCCTGCTCAGAACATAGTGAAAGCCTGCAGCAAGGCTGCTAGGAACCAGAGGCCCAAGGCAGGGAGTTAGTGTAGCTTTGTGTGATGGTACTGCATTTGCCAGAAAATCATTAAGACCTCTCATGATCCCACAAGTCAGATGGGGATCGTAGGTTAGTGGTCAATGCAGAGTCGGGACAAGGTCCACAATAGTTTCTGGATAAGCAAACTTTTTGGGCTGATGCTACAGCTTGCTACCTCCAATGGGTCTGCCTTTCTCTGTGGATCTCAGTGAAAAGAAGCAGATGGAGACCCCTGTGGCTGTGCTCTCTGCCCAGAGAACCTGGAAGCTCCATGAGAAGCTCTTGTCAAGACCCACTGTAGGCAAAATAGGTAATGCAGAAGAGTTCCATTTGGCTTTGACAATCTGTGCTTCTTCCACTGAACCCAAAGTTCCAGGAGCCTGATGTTAGTGCTGGACTGTGCTGTGTGCAGTTCTTTCTCCTACACACCCAAACCTGATACAGAAGATCCTTTCAAGGATGTTTATTAGCTGATTATGGGAAAGAAACTGTTTTTTGTATGCAAAAGCTTTAGCCGTAGACACGTGTTCATCTTTCTTGGAAATAAGAAGCAATGACTAGGGGCTGGAGAGATGGCTCAGCGGTTAAGAGTACTGAGCACTGATTGTTCTTCCAGAGGACCTGGGTTCAATTCTCAGCACCCACATGGCAGCTTACAACTGTCTGTAACTCCAGTGCAGGCAAAACACCAATGCACATGAAATAAAATAAATAAATTTAAAAAAAAAGAAGCAATGACTCAAGCAATAGGAATTGGTCCCCAGGGGTGGGACACCAACATCAGCTAAAAAACGTTCTTTAAAGGGAGCTTCTATGTCAGGTTTGGGTATGTAGGAGAAAGAGCCACAGCACAGGGCCCAGCAGTACCATCAGGCTCCTGGGATTTGAGATGTTCCTTCCCTTCCTGGCATCTTAGAGGGCGAAGGTTTGCAATGATAGGGACTAGTATTTGGAAATTGCTGACATCACTTCTTGTGGTAGTGACTTTCCTCACTGATGTGCAAAGCATCCGAGAAAAGCGGCTTAAGGAGGGAGGGTTTACCTGGGCCCTCAGTTTGAGGGTGTGGCCCATCATGAGGCCGCTGTAGACACTGCATCAACAGCCAGGAGAGAGACGAACACTGGTGCTCTGCTGGCATTCTCCTTTGGTCTGGGACCCAGCCCATGCAATGGTTCTTACAGTTAGGGTGGAGCTCCCTGCTGGGCTGGTTTGAGATAGGATCTTATAGACCCAGGCTGGTCTCGAACTCCCTGTTGCAGTAAATGATGCCCTTGAATTCTTGCCTCCACCTCTCAGGGGCTGTGCCAACATGGCTGGGTTTGTGTGGTACTGGGAACCAAACCCAGGGCTTCATGTATGCTAGATAGGCAAGAATTCAACCAACTGGGCTACATCCCTAGCCTGGAACATAGATGACACTCTAAGACACACAAACAGATACATAGCTGTCCATAGGAGATACTCCGGGATCCCCACCCCAGACAACGCCCTCATCTCCAGATGCCCAAGTCCATTACATAAAATTGTAGAATTATCGTAAAATCTACACATATCCTCTCTTTTTACGCCTCAATTAACCTAACCCGGAAGCTTCCTGCCAGACATGCTCAGAAGTTTGTCCCCTAGGTGATTTTAGAGCCAGTTAAGCTGGCTACCAATCCTAACCACTGCATTTGTTAAGAGTTCGCTCTGGACCTGAGGATTAAGAGCCTAGACAAGAAAAGAGCAAGCATGCACCTGAGAAGGGAAGGGAGGCCTGCGACCGAGAAGAAGTGGTGGATGAGGGACGGAAATGAGAGACTGTCGCCATTGCTATTCTGAGCCATCAGTTACCATGCATTTCAGTGGCAGGGAGGAATTTCCGGTTTTATGTGGGTGAGATGGCTCTATAACGGTAGGACAAAATGACAAGCATGAGAAAGTTTCTCACGGTTCAGTTCCATCTTCTCAGCAAGAACTTGAGAACCATGGGCCCCTGAGATGGCTCAACAGATGACGGTACTTGCCATGCAAATCTGAAAAGTTGAGTTTGACTTCTGGAACCCCCAGGTGGAAGGAGAGAGCCAACTCCTGAAAGTTGTCCTCTGACCCCCACCTGTATACTGTTGCACCCCAATAATACAATACAATAAAATAAAAAAAATTAGAAAAAAAATTAATAAATGTAGCAGTCACTCAGTAGATTTTTCTCTTGTGTTCTAACTTAGACCAAGAGCTGAGGGAAAATGCTGTTCCATTTCACAAATGAAGATACCAAAGCATGAAGGTCTCACCTGGATTTACTAATAAGTCCTTGGTTTTCATACAGCCACTGTGTCTGGATATCACTGAGGTGCCTGACAGCTTGGCTGGGAAGGGATTATGCATTTCCCACAAAGGTCCAGGCCAATGCCTGCTTCCTGACCCTGCCTTAGAAATGAAGGCCAGGACATCTGACCTATAGGGCCTCCCTGTGCTCAGGACAGGGGCTGGTGTAGAATGACAGTCTAGCCCATTTTTTCCTGTGTCCCTGGGGCCATGTGGTAGCCTGGATACATTTTTATGATGGAATTACACTTGATGTCATTTCAGTCTTTATTTGTTCACCTTCTTAAAGTAACACAATTTTTTTAAATGTGTGTGTGTGTGTACACATGCTTGCATGCACGAAGTGCACATGTGCACAGATGCACATGTGTGCAGAGGCTGGAGGACAACCTAGGGTATCATCTTTAGGAACAACGTTTACTTCCTGTGTCTCTCAGTGGCCTAGAGCTACCAATAAGACTAAATAGAGAACCCCAGGGATCTGCCTGTCTCTGCCTCCCCAGAGCTGGGATTACAAGCGCATGCCAGGCTGAGATTCAGATCTTCATGCTTGTAGGTCAGGCACTTTACCAGACTGAACTATCCCCCTATTCTGTCATGTAGCAATCTGAGCCTCGTCTCGCGTTTTATTCTAAACTTGGGAATCAAACATTTAAATAAGGAACTATTCTAAAATAAGAAGAAATGGGACTGTGGGATTTGTATGACAATTGTCAACCTGACAGGATCTAGAATCCTCCGGGAGATGGGCCTCTGAGTATACACAGAAGAGAGCATCTTGTGTTAATTGAGGGGAAGACATGGCCACTGTGGGCAGCACTATTCCCTAGCTGGCATCTGGGATGAAGGGTATGAGTGGAGAAGGCAAGCTGGGCAGCATCATTCACTGCTGTCTGCTTTCTGACTGTGGATGTGATGTGACCTGCTGTTTCAATCTCCCACTGCCCCGACTTCTCCACCCTGTGGACTGTACCCTTGAACCATGAGCCACAACAAACCTTTTTTTCCCTTAAGTTACTTTAGTCAGAGTATCTGACCACAAGAACCAGAGAAGAAACTAAGACAGTACAATTAACTGTGAATACCATGCCCTGGGTACCATCCTGTCACTGGACAACACTAAGACACTCTTCTCTCTGATCTCTGTCACGGGAACAATCCACGAACTTGCCTGAAACAGAAAGCCCATCTTACCTGCCGAGGCCATTCTCAACGTGATCGAGATCTCTGTCTGTGTGCTTTACTGAACAGTGGGTCGGGGAGGGCTGGGAGTGCTGGGTGTTGACCTTGGCCATCTTCACACTTGTCACATTCAGCCCCAAGGTGGCTGCTAAAATGTGAACACAAAGTAGATACATCATCAGGACACCCGCAAAGCCAGCTTATTATAGACAAAGGTCAGCAAATGAAGACAAAGTATAGATACTACTCTATGTGGCATCCTCAGGCACGCTCTGACACATGTGCCTCTCCAGCCCCTCCACCTCCTGCTGCAGACCTCTGCACTCTTCCCTCAGCCTGAGGCTCAAAGAAAGTCTTTTACACAATCCAACAGGCTGAAGAGCTGCCCCGAGTTCAGTGCTGAATGAATAGATAATGGATAAGTGAATGGATGAGTGGCAGGGTGGGTTTCTGGTATGAGAAAGCCCAAGCACTTAGGATTCTCTAGGGCAATGCACTATCCCCTTCGGCCCTACCTTTTCTCATTTCCTGATGTTCATCTTGTTATCTGGTACACATTTCAGTAACTCCCTTGAGTTCTGTTCTATAGCCAAAGTGTGGTGGCTGGATCATGGTGGCATGTGAGGGAAGTCAACCAACTACAGAGGCTGAGGCAGGAGGATCATAATTTTAGGGTCAGCCTGGGCTACAACTTTTCTATTTTCATTTTTATAGTTCTTAAAGCACTGTTCTTTTTTTTTTTGAAATTTATCTTTATGTTATATAAATTTGTCTGCATGTATGTCTACACATCATGTGTGTACTCAGTGTCCATGGATGTCAGAAGAGGGTATCAGATCCCCAGGAACTGAGTTACAGTTTTGAGCCACCATATGGGTGTTGTGAACCAAACCTGCGTCCCTTGTAAGAGCAGCAAACACTCTTAACCACTTAGCTAACTCTCCAGCCTCAATATACCTTTTAAATCCGGTTGTTCAGCTCAGAGGTAGATTGCACTAGCCTACTGTGAGTAACAAAATTGGAGGGTTTATTTTCAAAATAAAATGCCTGAGTCATTGTAGGAACATAGGTCCAATTACAGATGAGCAGAAGATACTGGAAGCTTGCTAATCTACCCAGCCCTGACTCTGTTAGAAATTGAAAGTAGAACATTACTAAGAGTCAAGCTTTGTTGACAATCTGCAGACATAACAATCATGTACTTTGTAAGCACTAAAGGAAATGGGATATAAAACACAGAGATAAAACCACATATGGTTTTTGTTGAGGAAAAAAAAATGACGAATATAATCAGCAGAGGGAAAGATAAGACCCAGATGGTGCTCAAGAGTGCATCCTCCTGATTGCTCAGCCAATGAGAAAAGGGGGTGGGCGGGGCCTGAGTCAGAGTTATGGAAAACTATTCTCTGTGCTCAATCAGTAATAGCTCTATGATGTCTGGTTTGGCGAGGTTGAAA
Source organism: Peromyscus nudipes (assembly GCA_902168325.1). Lineage (NCBI taxonomy): Eukaryota > Metazoa > Chordata > Mammalia > Rodentia > Cricetidae > Peromyscus > Peromyscus nudipes. The sequence continues at coordinate 21,600 of CABHPH010151907.1, read as the reverse complement.
AACAAACCACTTCACTGTTGCCACTCTGAGCCTCCAATGCTCTTATTATGAAATCATATTTCTCACCCTCGGCATATGTGGGGTCCTGAATTGGAACACTAGCACTGAAAAATAGAAGTTCTGACTCTGGACTTAGCATGTGAAAGAAAATAACAATAGTCAGTATTCATAAGACCCTTACAAAAGGTGATGCCAGGGCCAGCTGTGGGGGTGCAGACCTGTCATCTCAGCACTCAGGGGACAGAGGCAGAGTTCAGACCGCCGGGAGTTCAAGGCTAGCCTGATTTGTATAGTAAGTTCCAGGCTAGCCATGCTACACAGTGAGATTTAAAAAAAAGGAGGGGGGGATGATATCAAATGCAAGACACACTCACTTCGTTTAATAGCCACAGTGAGCTTTTTGTAATCTTTATCCCTGCTGATGGATGACCAGACCAAGACTCAGAGATGTGAAGAAGCATGTCCAGTCAGAATAATAGATAAAGCCTACACTGTGGCCTGTTCACTAAGCCACAAGTGACCCGGCGCTTTCCTGCAGTGGACGGTGGAAGATGTCCCAATGACTAGGGAGACAAGGAGTCTGATATGAGGGCACAGCTGCCATGGGCCCACCTTTATAACTTCTGGAGAAGTCTTCCAGCTTCAAGGTAGTCCCCTGAGGTTGGGGTCACTGAAATAGGCCAGCACAGGCTCTCTGAGGGAGCCTCATAGCCCAAGTGTATCAAATGTCAGTAGAGGTCACTTCAGGGCAAGATGGTAATTTCTAGAAATAGCCCAGTGACTCATGGGACTAAATGATTTCTGTTTCCAAAGAAAGGTCAATTCAAATTGCCCAAGACACTGTGCAAAGCGGCTGTGGCCCTACAGTCAAGGTCAGAACACCTGATTACCCAGAGCAGCCCTGGCTCAGCTGGGACCTGACTCATCTCTGGTGTTGATAGTTTCAACCTATAATTTTACATTTTGTAATTTCTAAAGAAAAGTAAGACAAAGCCTGTTGTTTTAGTTTTTTTTTTTCTGTGATAAAATACCATAACTAGAAGCAACTTGGGGAGAACAGGGTTTATTTCATCTTACAGCTTGTGGTCAAGGCAGGAACTCAAGACAGGAACCTGGAGTCAGGAGCTGATGCAGAGGCCATGGAGGAGCTATGCTTGCTGGTTTGCTCTTCCTAGCTTGCTTGGTTTGTTTTCTCATATACTCCAGGACCACCCACCCAAGGGGTAGCACCACCCACAATGGGCTGGGCCATGCCACATCAATCATCAATCAAGAAAATAGCTCACAGGCTTGACCACAGGCCAATCTGATGGGGGCATTTTCTCAATTGACAGTCTTCTTCCCAGATAGCTCCAGCTTGTGTCAAGTTGACAAAATCTAGCCAGGACAGCTTTTTCAAGAACGTGCCATTTAGAGAAGCGGCTGGTATAACATGGCGCTACAGTTGGTACCAAGGAACTCGGGCTTCCCTCTGAAGTCCAGTGAGGATGTGATCGGAGGTAATAAAGATCACTCTGGCTGCATCGGGGAGGGTGTATTCTGAGCATGAGTGAGGACAGCAGCTAAAATCTGCTGCAGAATCTCAGGAGGATAATAGCAGCCTGAACTAAGCAGTCACCTGGCCTCAATAATGGGTCAGATAAACTGAAAAACCAGTAGAATTGCCAGGATGCAGTTTCGGTGAGTAGAAGGACCAGTGAAGAGGGAGGTGCTGAGGGTGATGTCATGATAGCTGGCTTCCGGAGCAGGGCTGCAAACCCACGGGAGCAGGGGCCTAGGGGAAGACACAGACTTAAGAAGAGAACCATTCCAGTCGGAGATACCTGGTGCCGGTGTGAGAAACCATGGCCAGGGCAGCTTATAGAATAAAGAGTTTATTTGGACTTAGGGTTCCAGAGGGATAAGAGTCCGTCATGATGAGGAAGCATGGCAGCAGGAACAGGAAACTGAGAGCTGACATCTTCAAATGCAAAGCACAAAGCAGAGAATGAGGTGGAAATAGTCCAAAGCTCTTAATCGCAAAGCCCCCAGTGGCTTCCTCTAGCAAGGCTGCACCACCTAACCCTCCCTAGACATCACCACCAGCTGGGGACCAAGTATTCAAAGGACTCACTGTGGGGACATTTCTCATTCAAACTGCCACAACGAAGGAAACTGGAGAGCCAATGTATGAGGTTGGTTACAAGCAATAAACTCAATTTTAAATTGTCCATTCTACATTTTTAACTGAGCACTTGCTATGTGCCAGAGGACACTCTAACACCTGGGATGTATCAGAGAATAACAATAAATGATAAACTCCAGATGTTAGAGTTCTCTGTTCATTTTGGAAGGAGTTTACAGTCCAGTGGTGTCCACAGCACATTTTATATCAGTTTGGGGACTCTATAGAAAAACAATCAAGTGACTCTCCTTCGTCTATTTGCCAGCAAATGGCACCAGATAAAGGACACTGTCTCAAGCCTGTGCTCCCCCCTCCGCCCCGCAGTTGTACCTCCATTCTAGGCCTAAACCCTGTTCAGTGCCACTGAGTGGAGGCAGCTCTTTTGTCCCCTCACAGGTCTGCTTTCTGTCTGTGAGGTGGTGGGTGAATGCTATGGACACTTTCTTACTGGAGTTTCAAAACAGTTTTTCCCTTCCTGTTTTACGAATGAAGAAGCCCAGCACTGAGCAGATGTACAAAATTAGTTGTTTAAGCCGGGCTGCCCAGGATCTGCTAGAGAGCTGGCTGATTCCAGAACCCTACAGTGTGAAGTTTACAGCAACAAAGAACAGGTATGATTCTTAGGCCTGAACAGCAGGGACCCCTGCTCTATGCCACAGCTGTCCCTCCTCCATCCACACCTCACCCAAAGTGTCAAAGTGACATACCCACCTAGAACTCTGATCCAGACTGTTATGGATGCCTAGAACTCTGATCCAGACAGTTATGGATACCTAGAACTCTGATCCAGACAGTTATGGATACCTAGAATTCTGATCCAGACAGTTATGGATACCTAGAACTCTGATCCAGACAGTTATGGATACCTAGAACTCTGATCCAGACAGTTATGGATACCTAGATCTCTGATACAGACAGTTATGGATATATAGAACTCTGATCCAGACTGTTATGAATGTCTAGAACTCTGATCCAGACTGTTATGTATGTCTAGAACTCTGATCCAGATAGTTATGGATGCCTAAAACTCTGATCCAGATTGTTATGAATGCCTAGAACTCTGATCCAGATAGTTATGGATGCCTAAAACTCTGCTCCAGACTGTTATGAATGCCTAGAACTCTCGTCCAGACTCTCATGGATGCCAAGCCTTGGGAATCGCCCCCTCTCCATTCTCCTGAGGCTCTGACCTGTCATAGGTCCACCTGACTCCATTTCTGGGCTTGTGCTAGTTAGATTTTTGTGGACTTGACACGGCTAGTGTCCTCTGAGAAGAAGGAACCTCAGCTGAGAAAGCACCTCCTCCATCAGAGGTCTGTGGGCAAACCTTTAGCAGCATTTCCGTGACTAATAATTGGTGTGGGAAGGCCCAGCCCACAGTGGGTGGGGACATCCCTGAGCAGGTGACCCCAGGTTGAATTGAAAAGTAAACCAAGTAAACCATGAAGAACTAGCCAGGAAACAGTATCCTTCCATAGTTCCTGCTTTGGTTCCTGCGTTCATTCTCCTATTTGAGTTCCTGCCCTGACGTCTCTCAGTATTGGACTATGACCTGGACATGTAAGCCAAATAAATCCTTTCTGCCTCAAGTTGATTTTGGTCAGAATGTTTTATCAGAGCAACAGAAAGCACACTGGGCATGTCCCTCATGTGCACTTCTCTAGGTCCACGTGTGGCCAAGGGACAGTTGTCTCTGAGGGATGAGGAAACGGAGTGTGGAAGTTTGGGCAGAGGATCCACATGCATGTACATAAGGACCTTTGTGACATAAGGTGGACCCAGGGCTGGGAAGAGAACAGGGTAGGCCATGGATGAGGCTAGGAATCAAATGTCACCATGCTGTCGTCACAGTCTGAAGCTCAATCTCAAGGTCATGATGAAAGAGTATTTGTCAAAGTAGGAAGTTGAGACGTTTTTAACTTCACAAGTGTGCTAACTGGGCCTGTGCAATAGGCATCCATAATCCTCTACTTCACATCTTTTCTGCCCATCTTTCAGTTCAGCTGTTGCTATGGTAACCAGATTGTGCTGGGTAGCCTGGTAATACCTCAGCTGTGCTGTGGGCTATTCACCTTCCACTTGTTTCCCCCGAGGAACACCTCCTTGAAACACTTCAACTGTTCTGTGATATGCACAAACTCAGAGGCACTTAACAGACTCTATACCCCTTGGGCAACACTTGATTAATTGGATCAGGGCTCAGAGGGTGTTTAGTCTTCTATCCTTCAGGAAGAGAATTCTGAAGAACACTCTATAAGACTCTTTGGCGAGGCCCTGCTGCTTCGAACTGTGATCTGTTTGGTGACATACATTGCCTTGGCTTTCCACTCTTCCCTTGTCTTTGTCCAAGGCTCCTACTGCCCTTCCTTTGAATCACTCCCCAAATAAACCATCTACGAACATGTTCTTGTCCAAGGTGTTAGGTTGTTTTGGCTTTGGGAGAGGGGATTATCACCACTAAGAAAGAAATGTACACATATCTAAAGTATGTTACTAAGAGACCCAGGTTCCTCAATGTTTAGGGGTAAACCTAATTTCTCTCTTAACTTTATCTTTAGGGTCAGACAGGGCAAAATGTATATCATTAAGGGTAAATATAACTCCTAATATTTTGTCCTAATTGGTTCATAGTGTCATACATTATCATCTTGATAAAAAGATAAATAGGATCAGATTTCAAACAAGGTCCATATATTTTGAATGACTGAAGTACTGATGCTATAGATTCTTGTTGTCCCAACTCTAAGCCATGTCTTGTGTGCTGGTAATCACGCTGAGGGGTGTTCAAATTTGGAATCCAGTTTTTTTTGGGGGGTAAGGTGACTTCACAAAGGGTGTGGGGGTGGGGGCTGATTTCTTCCATCAGGAGCCCTGTTGAAACTGACCGTGGCCTCTGGGTGATTGATGGTCACTACAGACCCCTCAACTCATTAGAAGCTGCAAGTCCACGATTCTTTACCACTCTCCTCAATAGGCTGAGATACTCTTAAAGAAAAAGATAGTAACATTTTAGTTACTTGATCTGTGTACAGTTCATAGAACTCTCTTTATTTCCCAGTTCTTCAGTCAGCATATCTCAAGAGAGTGATATTGTCACATCTCCTGAATCTGATACATTCAAGGAGTTCTACAAGAGAGGCCAGTGGCCCTAAGGCTCTGCTGAAAATGGAAATTGCCATCCTGGAGAGCTCCAGTGGGCATGGCTCCCAGGTCTGCAGCTGCTAGTTCTCAGAGCCCTATGAGGTCGTAGAGACACTGATGTTGCAATTGAGAAATGGGAATCTTGGTTCTGTTTGGCTCTGAAGTCCACATCGGGGCTTTTGTTTTGTTTACCATCCACACTATAAGGGATTAGCATTGTGCAAACCTAACTTTATTTTCCAAAACAGGAAAAAGACGCATCCTGTCAGCTATGAAGGTGACCTTGAAGTGTCCTCACAGGTAGGAGCCTAGAAATGGTTTGTGAGCCATCTCCCAAGTGCATGTGTGTGTTCTGGAACTTGACCAGGGAACGAAGAACACACAATTTCAGATCACGTATATTTTCTTTGTAACACAACTAAATATGTCCTGTTCTCATCCCTGGTGCCTCCTCCAATCCTTTTATTGACTTCTTGCTAGTATGTCCCAGAAACTAAGAGCTAGACCTATCTCTGAGGATTATGAGGGTGAAGGTCTCTCTCTGCCTCTGAGATACCAGAATTCAGTGATTGATTGGCGTGCGTGCATATGCAGGTGTGAGGAACAAGTGTGTAAAACAGTGGGAAGGGAATAGTGCTGGGGGGGAGAGAGAGAGACAGACAGAGAGAGACAGAGAGAGAGAGAGAGAGAGAGAGAGAGAGAGAGAGAGAGAGAGAGAGAGAGGCAGAATGGAGTGCCTTGTGGACAGGGGAGAAAACCCCAAACCTGCCTTAAGGACCAGTGTAGAGGTCCCTCCAAACAATCACAATATCCACGTAATACCAGCCACCTGTTAGTCATTATGCTGGGCACCTTCCAGGATCTGACTGAGAACCTGATGCCATGGAATTCATCCTTGTCTTTGTTGTTGGCCTGGCTATGTGATTAGGCCAGGCATTGATCTGAGTGGCATTCATGCCAATAATCTTGTACTTTTTCTTTACTAATACCCCAAGCCTTGGGGGAACTCCTCAAACCTAAAAACCTAAAAACTGCTTCTCCAAATTCCCTGCGCATACATATAAAAGCCAAGAAAAAGTATACGTGTTAAGTGGAGAAGACGTGGCAGGCACCTGCAGGATGGTACTCACCACAGAACAACCTCATGAGTCCTGGGCATTTGCTGTCTGCCAGATTCTGGTCTCTGTTCTGATAACCTGAAGTGTGTATTAATTCATTGGATCTTCACACAATCTTGTGAGTGATTCACACTGGAAATTTCCATCTCGCTTGGAAACGGGTGGCTGGACAGGCTCACTTTGTCAAAACAAACTCCAAACAACCAACAATTCCCACAGGATCCCATGTCTGGAGCCTTCTCTAAATCAATGCCTTTAATAGTTTTTATATTCCTCCTTTCCACCTCCAAACTGCAGGGTGGGAGAAAAATTCTCAGTTACTAAGTCCTGACTCACTCTGAGACCCGTGACCCTGCCATGGGACATTGCCATATCCAGTTCCGAGGATTATATGCTTTAAAGCAATCTTAGGCTTATTTAGAAGGAAAACCCCAAAATCTTCCCAAGACAATCCATGTTTGAGAGTTTAAGCGGCTTTACATAAAAGACAAGGAGATATAAATCAATGGAAAGATACCTCATATCTATAGATTGTGTCTAAATGTCAATCAACTGGCAAATGGACCAACAATATGTGGTAAGTCCACATAGTCACCTGTCAATGAAAAGGAATAAAGTACTGGTACATGCTGTAACATGGATGAACATTGTGCTGAGTGGAAAAAGCCAGACATGGAAGAATGTGTGATTACATGAAAACTCACAGAATAGATAAGGCCATACAGATAGAAAGAGGATTGATTGCCTGGGGTTAAAGGAGAGGACTTGGAAAGAAGAGTGATGCTAACAGGTACAGGGGTTCTTGTGTGTGTGTGTGTGTGGGGGGGGAGGTGTTTAAAAGTTCCAAAACTATATTGTGATGGCTCTAAAACTGCCAATGTACTAAAAAGTCAGTACTTTAAGTGGACAATCTTTGTAGTATGTGAACTATTTCTTTAAAAGAAATAATGTTCAATCTAAAACTAGAATACCCTAAAATGCAGAATTCACAATATCTGCTATGTGCAGCTGACAAAATCCAATACAAACATGATATACAAAGCAAAATAGAATCACAACTAAAGGGACAAATGTCAAAACAGCACATTCATCATCACCATCATCATCATCATCGCTGTCGCCGCCACCGCCGCCACCACCACCACCATCATGGTGGTTTAATGAGAGTGTTCCCCCATAAGCTTGCATATTTTCACACTTGGTTTCCAGCTGATGATACTGTTTGAGGAGGTTTAAGAGGTCCAGCCTTGTTGGGAGAAGTATGCCAGTGGGGTGGGCTTTGAGAGTTTGCAGCCTCACCCTACTTCCAGCTTCTCTCTGCTTCTTGCTCTGGATGCCGGGCCTTCCCTCCATGATAGACTCCTTCATTTCCTAAGCTGGGTTTATTTGTGGTGTTTTATTGCAGTAGCAGAAAAGTAACTGATACAACCACCACCACCATCACGATCACATGACATTTGAGGACTAGGTTAGGCACCGCACTACAAACTTTTATTTGTATTGACTAATTTAATCCTACAGATAGCTCTAGGAGGTAGAATCAGTGCTGTTTACAGATTGGTGAGCTGAGGTAAAGAATTCACACAGCCAGGACTACCTCATTAGCCAGCATTAGCATAATGGTGAGGCTTCTGGGTTTAATCCCTGACTGTCAAGATCCAAGGGCAGTTTCTGGGACCAGTAATATCACAGCATTCTCTACCTGCTCACAGGGTCTCAGAGAACATCTTGGATAAGGTGTATCAGGATGTACTGGGGTACGTTCAAGGCTGAGATGGAAGGTGGTATAGGGAGGGGTGTAGAGTATAGACACCGGAAGCCAAGGTGCCCCGGCAAGAAGATGGAGGTGAGGTGCTTGGTTTAGGAGAGTTCACTTGTTTCCTGAGGAAATGGTGGTGGGTGGGATCCTCCCTCTTCTCAACTCTATGCATTTTCATAACACAAGCAAGAAGCTCCCAGATGCCAGCTGCAAATTTTCAATTCCTGCCTGAGAAGAAAAATGAGCCGTTTCCAGGAACAGGAAGAGACTGGAGGTGAAAGTGAATGTTCTGAAACGGGAACAAGATTACCAATTACAGTTGTTAGTCGGGGGAGGCAGAGGCCTGTCTTAGGCTTAGGAAGTGCCTTGATCTTCTCCAGGGATGACTGGAGCTACCAGGGCCCTGATTCATCAGGTCCAAGTGTCCTCACAAGGCTTGTGGTAAGAGCCAGATGTTTGGATTAGCATTACAAGAGGAGGAAAGTGGTTCCCAGCTCTTAATGGAGTCAGGGACCCGAAATTCCTGCAGCCAACCCATTGCTGCTCTCTTGAGAAC
>CABHPH010151906.1:95084-97226 GCA_902168325.1 Peromyscus nudipes | reverse complement strand
TTTTTTTTCCTTTTTGAAACAGGATCTTATATAGCCGAGGCTGGCCTTGAACTCCATATATAGCCAAGGATAACCTTGAATTTTTTTGTTCTCTTTTTTTCTACCACCCAAGTGCTGTGATTACAGGCATGCACCACCATGTCCAGTTGATTTGGTACACAGGTTTGAACAAAGAACTTCTTGTGTGCTAGGTAAGGAGTCTGTGACTGAGCGCCAGCCATCCCCCTCCTCTTTTGAGGATTTTGACTTTTGAGCAGAGTACTGTGGAAGCTACATTTCTGTGAGGCAAAGATGACATCATTAGCAGGCCATTCCTACAATGGCTCCTTGTCCTGCAACTCGCTTCCAGGGCTCCTGTCGATACACACAATACTGTCCTTGCTGTAAGTTCCTTGGGGTCTGATTCTGCTGCTTGCTACCAGCCCACACTGACACGGCCTTTTTGGTGTGGTTCTGGGATTCCAGGACAGGAAGATATTGACATTACCACGGTGCTGAAATTTCCCTTTGGATGAAGGCATTGGCTGCTACTTGTATAAAATGTTACTCAAGAAAGTTACACTTGAAGCTCCGTGTGTTCCCTGTGCTTGTGCGGTAAGAATCCTCTCCCTTCACTTGTCAGAGACCAGCCAAATGAGACACAGAACAAGTAAGCGTTAGTAAGGGTAAATTGAGAGAGAATGAGAGGTCTGTAAGACTGGGTGCTTTAAGGTCTCAAGCACGACTGGGTTAGAAGGGTTTGGGTACCCAGAGAGAAGCAAAGGTTCACAAACGGCCAGGGAAGAGGAGGCATGTGGAGAGATAAAGCAGCAGATGCCTGTCTGATGCTATCTGCCTGGTGGTAGTCACGCACTAGGACAGAGGCTGCCACAAGGGGGTGCCGCGGGATTTCTGAGAGATTTCAAACATTGCAGGATGCAAAGTGTCTTGTGCTCAGCGGGAGAGCTGTATCACTCTAACTGAGACTCCTCTTTGGAGAGAAAAGACTCTTCTTTCTTTTCCTTCCTCCCCCTCCTCCCCCTCCTCTTCCTCCTTTTCCTTATATGATGCTCCCACATTGGCTAAAGGTATACACATGAGAGAGTTTTTTTCTTTGATTTTTCACTTGTAACTTGGCTATCTTAAGCCAGCTTCAGGGCAATCCTTCCTCATTCTAGGCCAAATTCTCATCACCATACTATACTCTGTCTCCCACGACCAAAGTTGTAAAGGCTAGGATTTTATGAAACTTCATTATGATGTTGAGAACATAATTCCAAAATGGTTGTAAACAGCCATTCCAATGTATGATTCTCAGCTTCCACTGCAAAGGGATAGCTTGTTTATAAATTTGCGAAAACAAATTGGCCAGGGTCTGAAAAATGCCAAAGTCCATGATAACATCCTAGTCCATGACCAGATAGAATACAGCTGCATCTACACAGCACAGGATATTTTGGATGGAGAGAGAGCACAGCTTTTTGGAATTTGTGATCATGGTCTGTCTGAATGAAAGAGAAATGTGGTGGAATACACACTTATGTTGGCACTTTTTATTTGTTCTTTTTTGAGACAAGGTTTCTCTGTGTAACAGCCCTAGCTGTCCTGGAACTTGCTTTGTAGACCAGGCTGGCCTAGAACTCACAGAGATCCACCTGCCTCTGCCTCCCTTGTGCTGGTATTAAAGGCATGTGCCACCATGGCTGGCTTTACTTGTATTTTTTAAAAAAGGGTTTCATGTAGCCCAGGCTGGCTTCAAACATGCTATGTAGCCAAGGATGACCTTCAACTTCTGATTTTCCTGTTTCTACTTCTCCTGGATGGGATTACAGGCGCATGCCACCATGCCTGATTTTATACACTGCTCAAGATTGAACCCAGGACTTTATGCATGCTAAGAAGAACTCCACCAGCTGAGCCATATCTCAAGTGTCTGCTGACACTTTTTAGATATTATACAGTCTAAGCATGAGAGAGCCTCAGATTTGTGAAAGGACTTAATCTCACGTGAAACCTTTATACTGGGGCTTGGGAGGTAGCTCAGTGGTGGAGCACTTGCCCAGTAGATGTAAGGCCCTAGGTACAGTCCCTAGAATGGAAAGAAACAAATAAGCACTATTCCCCAACCTAAAACCAATGAGTTGAGAGAAACTTATGAATGTT
>CABHPH010151906.1:60084-90084 GCA_902168325.1 Peromyscus nudipes | reverse complement strand
GAAGTCAGGTCCTTTGGAAGAACACCATTGCTTTTAATCCCTGAGCCATTTCCCCAGACTCGGCTAAAATAACTCTTACACAGCACGGTCTGAAGAAGAAGACAATAAAGAACTCCCAGAGAAGCTGGGAGGAAGACATTGGGGAGGGCGTGCAATATTCTCCTGGTACAACTCCTGGAGACACTTGCAGGACCCTGACTGATGCTGTCTTAGTTTTCACTGGATCCAGACACTGGTGGGTCCTCTTACCCAGCAAAAGCATGATTCTGCTAGGTGGGCAAGATGACCCTCGGTAACAACAATTTGGAAAAGAACAACACTGGTATACCTAAAATATAAAATATAAAAAAGAATATACACTATCTTTGCTGTGTAAATCTTTCGTCTGCCTAAGTGGCCAGACTTGCACTCTCCTGTCTCTCTGTCTCTGTTTAATTGTTTACAGTGTAACCTGAGGCTGGGACCTGAACGAGATTTAAGGATGACAACATATGTGGAATGCTAGCCTAAGGTATATATAAATTAGCAAACTATTCTATTCAAAGCCAGCTTCTCTTTGGGCATTAGCAAGAGCCAGACATGTGCTAAGAGACTTTTCCTTTATTAATTTCTACATGTGAGGAGTGATTTCTCACTGGGATGGTACATTATTTCTACAACAGCTTCACCAGAGTCTGTAGCCATCACACCTGTGAAGGCTAATATTGATTGTCAACTTTGACAGGATCTAGAATCCCCTAGGAGACAAGCCTCTGGATATGACTGTGAGAGACTGTCTAGAGTAGATTAGCCTCTGGAATGTCTACGTGGGATTGTCTAGCTTTAAATTGAGATGGGAAAATCCACTCAGAATGGAGGCAGCATCATTCCCTGGGCTGGAGTCTAGGACAGGATACAAAGGAGAAAGTGAGCTGAGCCTGAGCATTCATCAAGCTAAACTCCAGGATGTGGTGGTATTGTGTTCCCCAAAATATTGTGTACCTTAATAAACTTATCTGGGGTCAGAGACGGAATAGCCACAATATGAAACAGAGGTTAGGCAGTGGTAGCATACGCCTTTAATCCTAACATTCCAGAGGCAGAAATTCATGTGTTCAAGGATACACCCAAGCGTGGTGACCCACACCTTTAATCCCAGAAAGCCACACCTTTAATCTCAGGGAGTGGTGGTAGAAAGCAGAAAAGTATATAAGGCGTGAGGACCAGAAACTCGAGGCATTTGGCCTGAGCAGGCCTTTGGCCTGGAGAAACATTTGGCCTGGTTAAGCTTTCAGGCTTCTAGCAGCAGTTCAGCTGAGACCCATTCTGGATGAGGGCTCGGGGCATCCAGTCTGAGGAAACAAGACCAGCTGAGGATCCGGTGAGGTGAGATAGCTGTGGCTTATTCTGTCTCTCTGACCTTCCAGTGTTCACCCCAATAACTGGCCTCAGGTTCGATTTTATTAATAAGACCTTCTAAGATTCATGCTACACCAGGATGCCCAGTGGAGTTTGAATTTCAAATAAACAATATGTTTTAGACATATTAAGAAGTGTATTTATCTCAAATGAAGGCATCTTGTACTTTATGCAGTCACTTTATCAGCTGTTCTCTCTCTTCTGGGACCTTTTCAATCCCAGTTAAAGCCTTTCAGCTTTCCTTGAGTGTTTATCCCTCCAATACTATCAATTCATTCCATTTTTCTCGTCTATATTTAGCTCTATAGGGGAAGACAAGACCATTTTGAGACCTGATAAACATGTAGGAAGGGAGAAGGTATGATGTGAGTGCCTCAGATGCTGAGAACCTGGGGGGTCATTTGCAAATTGGATGTTTGCAAATAGAAGACTTCTCATTGATGGAAAAGTCAATGTAAGACAATGCTGACTAGGTGAGCTGTCAATCTGGGACTCCCCATGTGCTATAGCTCTGGTAGCACCAATATCTACATTCCCATGATGGAAGAAAGGAGAAACTTGTGTTAGTTATCAAAACAGTTTCTCCAAAGATGGATTATCTCTTGTTAAAGTTGTCCACTGCCCTTGAATCTTTGGTGAAAGGCCCACTAGAACAACTGTTGTGTGGGATATATTCCTTCTACCCCAATTGCAAGTCCTAACAGGAATTCTTGGTAAAGAATATCAAAGCTTTCTGACGGCAGGTACAGGCTTGCAAGGAAATATCTCAGGAAGGAATTTGCCCTAAGAAAGGATCTTTTAACCCAAGGCTGAGCCTGTACATCCCCAAAGAAATACAATTATACTGGTGAGGAACTGGACTCCCAGAGCTGTATAACAGTTGTTCCAGTTCTATGGCCAGCTTTTAGGAGAGCAGGATTCCACGTTGTGCTCCAAATTGTGTCTGCAAGCCAAATACTTCATCCAAAGGGAAGCCAGGGCCCGTCAATAGTGCTGAAGCAGACACTACAAAAGGCAGGAAGTTCATGGCTCAGTGCTAATGTTGAGACCAATCCAAGGCCAGGTGGTCAGAAAGAATTCCTTAGGCAACAGAAAGGAAAGCTGAGTCTTGGAGTTTAGCTCATTAACTTGACACTCATTGTGGTTTTGATCCTTTGAGAGGTGACTCTACTTTAATTCCAGTGTAGACAGAGGTCCTATTACCTTTAAAGATTTATTTCCTATCAAAACACAAAATGAAAACTACAGAGGACTGTGGCTGGTAAACTGGGAAAAAGGGAGCTCTCAGAGACACCCCACCCTACCCCACCTCCACCTTCCTCTCCTTTCCATCTCCCTCTCCCACTCTTAGAAGGAAGAGGGTAAATATAAAAAAGGGATGCTGGGACACATTTCCTGGGTCATTAGAGAGGGATGAAGAGGAAATAGATGCTACACCAGTTACTCATCCATCCGAGGCCACCTCTGAAGGCCAGAGGTTCCCAAAGATGACAAACACCCATGAGCTAAGCAGTAACAGGGACAACCCTCAGGTAACAACAATGTGTAGCAGTGGAATTTAAATACCATTGTCTCGATCAGCAGGATTCCAGTCAAAATCATCTTCTCTGTCCTGTTTCCAGTCACAGACCCCATGATCAAAGCTGCAATCAACTGAGATGTTTAAGTCTGCTTTAAAAAAAAAAAGCACATTCAGAACCATTAAGAGCGTCACAAAAGTAGCTAATTTGGAGCTCTGGGAGGTGATGTCATGGGTTTAGGTGCACATAGACCGTGGCAATTGACATGCTTATAGGGGTAGTTTAAACAAGATTCACTATTTTTAGACCTCTACATTTTAGGTGTGTGAGTGTTTTGTCTGCATGTACACCATGTGCATGCCTGGAGCCCATAGAGGTAAGAAGAGGGCATTATATGGTTAACTATATGTATATTATGTTACAGATGGCTGTGAGCCACCATGTGGGTGAGAACAGAAGCTGGGTCCTCTGCAAGAGCAGCAAGTGCACTTAACCACTGAGTCATCTCTCCAGATAACCTGTTTTGAGTTACATCTATACAATCTGTACAGCTATTCTCAACATATTCCGTTGGAATCTTAGAAAATAAAACTGAAGGAACCAAAAAGATGGCTTCATGGTTAAGAACACAATGACCTTCATTAGGAAGCAAAGCAGGAAATATAACTGGTTGTTCATAATGTTCAGGCCAGAGCCAAAGCCCAGAAAACAAGTGTCTGTGGAGTGCGCAGTCATACGACATCTAACTCACACCCCTTCCTACAAGGCTCAGGTATTTTGTAACAGTGAGAGCAGACTGACCCACATACGCATCCAACTAGTGTTTCCTGTGGCCTACATTATCTCAAAACCAGATAGTTATAGATAGTCCCTGTGCCTCTGAGGCGGTGCTTCTCAACCTCCCTAATGCTGCGTGCGACCCTTTCATACAGTTCCTTACGTTGTGCTGACCCTCCCAACCATACAATTATTTTCATCACTACTTCATAACTGTAATGTTACTACTGTTATGAATCATAACGTAAACATCTGTGTTTTCCGATGGTCTTAGGTGACCCCTGTAAGGGTCATTTGACCCCCAAAAGGGTTGTGACTCACAGGTTGAAAACCACTGCCCTAAGGCCTCTGAAGTTATTCAAATTATCCAACCTTAAATGCTCTCCCTTGCCCCCTCACCCTTGACTTTCCTTCTCATAAGCCTTAAAGACGACCTTGGCCTAGTTTTCCACCAGCTCTTACTGTTGCTCAGTGTATCCTCTTCTCTTGTGAGTGAACATAATAAATCATTGTTTCAACGGCATTGGCCTCATGTTGTCACCCAGTCACATCCATGAATTAAAATTCAATGGGCATTTCATGATTTCAAGATTCCTGTTAGAAATTTGCCAGGGACTTATTGGATCAAATAAATAAGCTGACCCACTGGCAGTTTCTAAAATGTATTTTTTTGGTGTTGTTTCCTATTACGGCAGAATGGCTGTGTAGTTCAGATGTACCAGAGGAATAAGAGTAGAGTCAGCTAGTGCTAGACACTCTTCCCCCCCCCTCCCCCGAGACAGAGTTTCTCTGTGTAGTTTGGTGCCTGTCCTGGATCTTGCTCTGTAGCCCAGGCTGGCCTCGAACTCACAGAGATCCGCCTGCCTCTGCCTCCCGAGTGCTGGGATTAAAGGCGAGACACTGGTTTTGAACCAGTGTTTCTGGTTACTTTTATGTACAGCAGAGGCCTTCAAACCAGCACGTTAGCCTCCTGTCGATTTTGTAAAGTCTTGTGGAAGCACAGCTTTCCATGTACTTATATAGTAAGTATCTTGTTCCTTTAAGCT
This sequence comes from Peromyscus nudipes, assembly GCA_902168325.1. Lineage (NCBI taxonomy): Eukaryota > Metazoa > Chordata > Mammalia > Rodentia > Cricetidae > Peromyscus > Peromyscus nudipes. The sequence continues at coordinate 85,343 of CABHPH010151906.1, read as the reverse complement.
CCAAGGACAAGGGGCCCTATGAGCTACAGAGACCGTATGGCTCACAAAGCCTCACATATTTGCTCTCTGGCCCTTTCCACAGAGCAGTGTGCTGACTCACAATGTAAGATAACAGCGATAAAGCACTGTGAAAGAGGACAAAGACCAAGACGCTTCTGATTTAAAATTAAGGCAGCTCCCTTTCTCTCCAGGGTTTCTCTACATAGCCCCAACTGGCTGAAACTCACTACATGGATCAGAATGGTTTCCCACTTACATAAGCCCACGTGTCACTGCCTCCAGAATGCTGCCATTAAAGGTGTGTACTATCATGTCAGGCCAGCCTTTTCTTAAAAATTATTAAAATTACATTTTAGATCAGAGGACAATCTGTGGAAGTCAGCTCTGTCCTTCCCCCAGTGGGTCCTGGGGATCAATATCAGGTCAGCAGGTCCGGTGGCAGGTGCTTTTACCTTCTGAGCCATCTTGCTGGTCTATAAGTTGCTTTTTCTTGACTTATCTCAATTTGCCATTTTTTTCCCACAAAGGTCATGTCATCTAATTTGATTATCAGAAATATCTGTCATTGGACCTCAATAAATCTAAGGCTCCTATTGACTTATCCAGGCTCCACAGATACTGAATGCTGGAACTGAGCCTGAGATCAGGCTGAGATCTATGACTGCCCACTTTGCACAGGTCAGGTTTGGCTTTGAGGTGGGATGCGTTAAAGGGGATACTGTCAGAGGAAGCATGATGGAGATCTTAATTGGAAAGAGATTCTCTTTTTTAGAACCTGGAGAGGAGCTTCATTAAGAGAGATAGCCTAGCCAGGGCGGTGGTGGCACACGTCTTTAGTCCCAGCACTTGGGAGGTAGAGGCAGGTGGATCTCTGTTGAGTTCGAGGCCAGCCTGGTCTGTAGAGCGAGCTCCAGGACAGCCAGGGCTACACAGAGAAACTCTGTCTCCAAAAATGAGAGAGAGAGAGAGAGAGAGAGAGAGAGAGAGAGAGAGAGAGAGAGACCAAGAACAAAGGGGCTAGTTTGGCTTTTATATACTTTTTTAACTGTTGGGAAGTTTCATACATGAAGTTTAATTCAACATAGCCTATGTGGTAAAGATCATGGAAGAGTCAGGTTCTGGGTAAGATTATGCTTCATTGGCTGTTAGGTCACAACACAGCATGGCATCCTAACTCTGACCCAGAGGGAGAGCTGCAGGGGTGTATGGATGTGAGATCTGACCTCTTACAGTGTCTGACTGGCATCTTAATGTGATCAGCTTCTTAAAGGGGCAGACCCATCATCTGCATCTAACAGGTAGAACGGGAACTAGTTGGAATAGAATCAGTGAGAGTGGGAGGGGCACAAGAGAGGTAATCAGGATGAATATGAGCAAAATACATTATAAGCAGGTATAAAATATCATAAAAGTCATTATGTATAATTAATATATGATAATAAAACATTTTAAAATGACCTACTATTTACACACTGGTGGTTAGGGGTAAAGAGATTTCCTCCTGGCATGATATAACCATCTTTTATCGTGGAGGAGAAGATGCCGAGCTAACCTACAGAGTACTTGGCCTTGTAGTTATGGCAACATAATAAAATAAACAGAACAATACAGTGGTGGGCAGCTCTATAGTAGTGGTAACAGAGTCATTAACAGTCTCTAGTAGTGGGAGAGGCTCATAGGACTTTCACCTAGGATTCCAGCCATCTACTCCCTCTTGACCCTCTCCCCCAGCTGCACATGGTCTTGGGAGGCATTAGGGCAGACAGGACCTGAAAAAAGGCAGGACTCCACAATGCAGCTTTTGTGACGTCATCATCACCTATGATGAAGTGGGACCTCATTCACTCATACTTCTTTAAAATAAGCCCGATAAGCTCATATTTCACCAACTTAGACTTGGGTAGAATGGTTACTTTGGTCTGTTGCTAGTGCCACATCTAGAGTGAATAAATATTTGTTTACTCATGTCTCCCCAGGAAAGACAACACACATTAGTTCTGCACCCCACAGTGTAGTGAATTTTCTCTCAGTTGCTTATGACTGAAGCAGTAGTTTCAGAAATGAAAGATGATGCAGGAGAGAGTGAGCAAGCACAGACTCCCTAGCTGCTTTTCTTTCTCTCCCAGGGGCTGATAAGAAAGTATGCTGTGCTATGTTCTTGAAGTCCCCCCCCCATAGCTAAAAGGTAAGTTTATAGTACTATCTAGTGCCTGTCTCCATGCTAGCATGTAGGCCAGCCCGAGCTAGGTCACATGGTGTGAAGCTTGACTTCCTAACCCCCTAAACCTATAAGAGTCAGAATTCCCCTTTGTTCTCCAGCTTTAAGGGGGAGGCTCTCTTTCTTCCTTCAAGGTCCTGTTATGGCTCCCTACAGCCATGATGCTATTTCTCTCCTGAGTTGAAAGGTCTCTCTCCCACTCCAGGGCCTCATCTAACAAAAGTCGTCCTGAAGGGTGATCTCATGTCAGCTCCTTTCCATGAGTCTTCTGCTGTTTTAAATTATAAAATAATTAGAAAGAAAGTATTAGTTAGTTACTGTGAACAAAAGTTCCTGGAAAGGAGCCAAACCTACACAGAATATTCTACAAAGGCTAGCTACTTCAGTGACTGCAGAGAGGTTGGAATGCAGCAGATCCAGTCAAATTATTTTTGAGCTATTTTTAGCCCCTTTAACAGTCATTCATTGCCTACCTCCATGTTTGACCTGACATCCTTGTGACTGTCGGGTGAATCCTTCTGAGATGCATTAACTTAGCAGACTCCCAGCTTCCACCAACCCCAAAGCTAAAAGTGTCATCAGGGAGCATCTGGAGCCTACAGCAGAAGTTCCACTTGGCTGGAACATATCAACCTGGTGTTCTCGTCAATGCATTTGAAAAATGATTTGATTTATGACTTTCTTTGTTCTTTACCATAAAAGTCTAGGAAACTGCTACTACATTGGAACATGATGTTTGAGGTACCTGAAATCTGTATTTCCAGGCCATGGCCCCTCATCGTTCATCTCTTTGAGATGAGAGCTGTTTTTTTTTTTCTTAATTTTTTTAAATCATTACCTTTGTGTTCCAGTTTGGAATTTAGCTTTTTTCTTTGGACGTAGACCAGATCCAAATCCTCTGCTTCATTTACCTTAGGAGCTGATAAAGAACCTTGATCAGTTAAGAAATAACCCAAACCCCCACATGCACCAAAGGAATGAATTTAGTGTTGGAACCTAGAAGGTTTTGTCATGGAGACTAATGGTAAAACATGTTATATCACCATCTCTACCATTTCCCACTCAGTTTTCTTACCTGGAATAGTGTTTGCTAGAAGTTCCCTCCAGTGAGCTCAGCATCCACACTCTGGACACACCCCTTCTCTCCAGGTTTGGAAACCCATTTTTTTCTTGAAATTTTCATTAGTAAGGGAGATTATGTGACTGGTATACTGTTTCTGACCTAGATGAGCCTGTGTCTACTTAGTCCTTGGTTAATTTCACCTGGTATTTGTGTATATATGCTCACCAGTCATATAGCCAAGAATACAAGCTAAAACAAAGCACCCAGAAAGGAGGAAGCAGGGTCTCAGTGTGGGGATTCAGGATTAACACACAAACTGTCTTGGGCAGGGGGGCTGAGGCCTATGGCGGGCTCTGTAGACCAACCTTTGCAAACATGGATATAGTGAACAGGGATGTATGGGCCACCTGGTTCATGCATAAAACTTAAGCTCTGTTGTAGTGTTTTGCTGCTTCTGTAATTTTGTATTTTGGCTTAAGCTTTTTTTTTTGACACAAAGTCTCATTATGTAACCTTTTCTGACCTGGAACTTGCTATGCAGACCATAGTTGTCTTAAATGCAGAGAGATATGCCTACCTCTGCCTCCTACATGCTGGGATCAAAGGTGTACATAACCAGGCCTGGCTATTTTGGCCTTTAAAATTCTAAACATACGGCTGTGATATTCTCTTCTCATAGAGTGAGCCTTTCAAAAGTACCTTTAATAAATAAAAAAGTGAGGTGAGAAGGACTCACAAGGTAAGCAAGTTGCTCCTGTTACTGTAAATAATTCCTTAATTAAACCTGTGGTGACCGTTAATGTTCCCCCAGAGAAGGAGGAAGTGGGGTGGGTCATTGGACCACCACCTGAGTTTCTGGCTGCTCCCTCCTACACCTTCCAGGCATTTGTATATAATTCTGCCCTAAATGCATGTCTTGTGGTCTTGGAAAGTGCTAGAGTATATAGGTCGTGGATGGGTAACTGAAGGGGGACTCTATCTATGCACTACGGGGTGGGGGGAGTTGTCATCCATTCGGAGGTGAGACTGAATGGTGGTGTGGCTGCTTTGGTGTCACTTACATTCCTCTAAGCAGCCCATCACTCATGCTTAGTAAGTAAGTCCAATAGACTCATTGGATACCTAAGTTAGACTCTGGCACAATCATCCTTTGTGTTATTGTTGGGGCCTTGTAAGGAGGGATAGAGAGGGCTTGTTTATATCTCCCCTGAGAAGGAATTCGAATGTACAACAGGTTACAAAAAAAAGACATGTATGAAATTTCATTTGTATAATTCATATGGGCTCATAAAAATCCCTTTTTTTGAGACGAAGTTGTTTTTATTTTTGTTGTTGTGGTTTTTTTGGTGTGTGTTTGTGTGTGTGTGTGTGTGTGTGTGTGTGTGTGCATGTAGCCCTGGCTATCCTGGAACTCACTCTGTAGACCAGGCTGGCCTTGAACTCACAGAGATCCACCTTACCTCTACCTCCTAAGCACTGGGATTAAAGTTGTGCACCACCACCATGGGCATCATAAAAACTTTTCAAATGCTGGATGTGGTGGCACACATGTTTAATCCCAGTACTTAGAAAGAGAGGTAGACAGATATCTGAGTTCAAGGCCATCCTAGTCTACATAGTGAATTCTAGACCAGCCAAGACTACATAGAGAGACCCTGTCTCAAAGAAAAAAATAAAACCTTTTAAAAAAGAAGTAAAAAGGGAGTGCTTGGGAGACCTGGTGATGAAAGTCTCTGATTTGGTAATTTGGTGTCCTGCATGGAAAGTCTGGCAGCCATACAACTATGCATGGAGGGGTCGTGCTAAACAGGAAGCACCCAGGTAAGGAGACACGACAGGACTTACCCTCCCATTTCCCAGAGCAGTAGATCCCATTTAGCATGTGTGAAAACTATCCTCTAGACCTTACATAGGCCCTTGCTTCTGAGGACTTGACAGCCAAACTCTCTTCCTTTTGCTAGTTTAAAAACACTTCACCACGTGTTCTCCTTTGTATGCTGATCCTAGCCCCTAATGTACATATGTCAACAGGTATGAATATGGGTATAGTATAGCATTTAGAAATAAGACCAAGAAAGGGTGACAGTAGATGACGAGAAAGGACAGAATACAGGCAAAAGGACACATGAGTCATGAAACAGGAAATAAAGCTATTTTCCCCAAGTTTGAACTCTGTTACGTTTTTTTTTTCTTTTTTGTGGAGGATAGGTGCATAAAAACGTAGTCGGTAGTATGGTGATATTTTTCTTTTGTACAAAAATGTTAATTGTATGTTAATAAATAAAGTTGCCTGGGGGTCAGAGCTATTAGCAAGCCATAGGAAAGCAGGGCAGTGGTGGTGTATGCTTGTGATCACAGCACTTGGTAGACAGAGCTAGGTAAGTCTCTGTATGTTCAGGGATACAGCCAGCATTGGATACACATGCCTTTAATCTCAATACCAACCACAGAACACCTGGAGGTCTATACAGACAGGCCGTGATGAGGCGGTCATGTGGTTGGGTTTACAACCAATGAGAAGGCAGAACAGAGACTATATAAAGACTTTAACACAGGAAGTAGCGGCTCCTTCGGAGAGGTAGGACCACTGCAGGAGGAAGTGCAAGGTTTTAGCTCTTAGCTCTGACCTCTTGGCTTTCTTCTTTGCATTGGTTCTGTGTTTCTTATTTATAAGACAGTTGGATATATCTACACGGTAGTGAAACCCCAAGTGAAGTGCTTCAGAATGGCCTTTATAAGTGTACAGAAGCTCACTGAGGTGTATAGAGTTCGGGACTGCACAAGTGTTTGAGTGGCCTCCTCAAAGTTGCTGTGTGATGTTTTTATTTGTGATTTAATACAGTGATTGTATTAAAATGGTTTTTGAAATAAAAAGTTTGTATGTTTCAGACTTGGTCTACAGAAAGGGAGCTAAGCCATCTTTCTTAAGGCAGGACTTGTCTACTCTTGTTTGTTGATTTGTCATGAGGAGCCTTGTTTGTTTTTGTAGAATGCAAGACTAACAAATACTTACAAAATACATCTCCTCGAAGGCTTCGCTCTTGTTCCACCTCGTTCCTTAGGACTTTGTCTCTTTTCTCTTCCTCCAGCCCCTCGCTCTTTCTCTCTTCGTTCCTTTTTTGTTCTCCATCCGAGTTCCCGCCCCTGGAAACACTCTCTTCAGAGCTGGAAGGCAAGTTAACCTTAGTGGTCCGTGTACTGGTGGGTCTTGGGGTGCCATTTTTAAGTTTCACCTTTTTCTTCATGTTGTGCTTGTGAGCCAGTAACTTCTTGATTCGATCTTTAATGGTCCCAGGTGCTCTGAGTACTTCCTTCACAGAATTTTCAGGGATGACTAAACCGAAAAGTATGACAGGAGAGATCATTCTTCAACAATCGACCATTTTGAAAGTGTCAAAGGGCAGGAAGTCAATGCTTCCAGAATCAGCTATAATAAGACTCCTATAACACCCCCTCCAGGTCTCAGCGAACATCATGGAAGAGGGGATGGAAAAATATGAGCACCAGAGGATGAGCTATTGCACTCATGAACTCACAGTAGCTACTGGTAACCTGCACAAGATGGAGCCTGTTAACATTCCATTATGGATGGAGGAGGGGCTTATGAAGCCCCATCTTCTCTGAGGAACTGTTGGCAGTTGATGGTTAATGGCGGGCGGGGTGGGGGGGGGGGGGGGGGGGGGGGGTCATTTTCTTCAGTGGTGTAGATACTGGTAAACTGTCCATGCTTCAATAACTGCCTCCATCCCATGCTCATGCAAGCAATTCTAATTAAACTCAGTAGGTCACCACCCTTCCCCTAAGAAAAAACAAAATGACACCAAAGACATGAAACTAGGAGGGAGACTTCAGATAAAGGAGTTCAGCAGGAGCGGGATGAGAGGCTAATGGGGGAACGGTGCTAAAATGGCCAAAATTCATTAGATACATGTATGAAATTGTATATGGAAAATAAATTTAAAAATTATCGGGCTTGATAGTCATCATTTCTGGGCCACTTCCAGCTATACTTCCTGTGTCCCTGGCAACACACTAACTTTGCAAGTGAAAAACAGTGATAGATAAAATAAGGGGTAAGTATCAGTATTGCCTGTCTTTAAAATTTGAAATATCATGTGAAAAGAGAGAGAGTACTAAAATTGCCCCCTTTGTTCAGAATTAAAATACCATATGAAAGGAAGAAGGGTAGACATAACAGGGCTTTGTTGAGGCCCATCAACAGAAGGCTACATTTTCCTATGGTAAAGCACGGCTTTTTAATTTTTTTTTAATGTTTGTCTTTTATATTTTTTCTTTAATTTATTTTTTCTTTCTTTAATTCTTTTTTAAAAAAGATTTATTTATTATGTATAGTGTTCTACCTGCACATTTGCCTGCACACCAGAAGAAGGCACCAGATCTCATTATAGATGTTTGTGAGCCACCATGTGGGTGCTGGGAATTGAACTCAGGACCTCTGGAAGAGCAGTCAGCGCTCTTAACCGCTGAGCCATCTCTCCAGTCCCTCGTCAATTCTTTTTTATCTACTCTGCTATATGATTTTTGGCTGCAAAATAGGGTCTGACTAGTTCTGGGTGGAGCCATGACTTTCTAAATTGCCAGAGAGATTCCAAGATTCTCACCCGCCAGGAGGCTTTCTGATAAAGAACAAAGATTCACTCTTTTTTCTTCTCTTAAGAGTTAATTCAAAAGGGGCCTTCCAATCAACTGGGGAAGAAAATATCCCTCAGAAAGGCAGTCTATTCCAGAGACTTTGTTACTCATTTTTAGGTGAGCATACAAATAACGGGTTTTCATTTTTTCTCTTTTCTTTCCTTTCTCCCCCCTCCCCCTCTCTTTCTGAGACATGGTTTCTCTGTGTAGTTTTAGTGCCTATCCTGGAACTAGCTCTGAAGACCAGGCTGGCCTCGCACTCACAGAGATCTGCCTGCGTCTGCCTCCCGAGTACTGGGATTAAAGGCACATGCCACCATCACCTAGCTAATAATGATTTTCATTATGACATTTCCACACTGTCCCAGAGACTTAAAAAAAAAAAAGCTCAGCCGTTAAAGGCTAGGCTCACAACCAAAAAGCACATACATTACCTTCACATGCTGGCCACCCCAATTGGTCCTTTTGCACATTGTCCACTCTGACCCTGTGAGAGCATTTTCCTTCTTGACCGCCCTTTTGGTCATTGCCCATTCTTACCTCTGATAGTGCCTCATGTTATTCTGAGATAAACTCCAGCTGTCTTCTACAGTACCCTCTGTGTGTCTTACCTGCATACTTTTAGTGGAGATTGTAAGGACCAAGGAGCCAAGGGAAGACCAGAGCTAGATTTGGGTAATGGGGAAATGCTGCTGTAAAAGAACTCAAGAGGCGGAAAAGGGCTGATTACGCTGGTACTCTTGTTTTGTAGATGGGTCAATTAGTGACTTGCCCATGGGCACTTGGCTAGCTGGCAGCAGAGTTAGGACTTGAGAGCAAAGCACAAGAATATCTTCTATTTTCTACCATTTCTGTGATGGGCTTATTCATGCTTTAAGATTAACAATTACTTTTCTCTAGACTGAGCCAAATTCCCTGCGATCTGTGATTCAAAGACACATGTCCTTGTTCTATGAGGAAATCAAACTAATATTAAATAAATAAGCGATTCCTGTTTTTAAAAATTTTAGTTTTAACTGCCCTACCCCCTGTGACATGTGTGTGTGTTCACATGTGTGAGTATTGGCCTAAGCATACCATGACATGTGTGGAGGTCATAGTGGAACCTCAGGTGTTGGTCCTCACCTTCCACCTTGTTTGGGACTGTATATGCAAGGCTAGCTGGCCTGAAGGTTTCTGGAGAGTCTCCTGTTCCCAATTTCCTAGCTCACCTTAGTACAGATGGGTGCTGCTATTTCCAGCTTTAACAAGAGTTCTGGCGATCTGAACTCTGGTCCTTATGCTTGTATGCCAAGCATTTTACCCACTGACTTATCTTTTCAGCCCACGAATGATTAAAAAAAAAGAAACATATTAGGGCCAGCAAGGTGGCTCCATGGGTAAAGGCTCTTGCCTTATAAGCTTGGTGACCTGACTTTGATCCCTAGAACCCACAAACATGTAAATGAAGAGAACTGACTCCACAAAGTTGTTCTCTGACTGCCACACTTGAACCAGGGCATGTGCATCCCACACCACATATCACACACGTACAAGCAATAAATAGAAATTTAAAAATGAAAAATACCAGTCTTTAAAACCAGGTCTGGGAATATAGCTCATTTGGGAGCATGCTTGCCTAGGATGCACAAAGCCTTGGGTTCAATCCCCAGCACTAAATGAATTGGATGTGGTGGCACATGCCTGTAATCCAAACAACCAGTAAATAGAAGCAGAGGTTCAGAAGTGCAATATGATCCTCAGCTACACAGGAAACTCAAGGCCAACTGGGGACATGAGAGATATTGTCTCAAAAAATACAAACAAACAAAAACACTGAAAACATATTTTTGAGTATTATATTCTGGGCTGGTGGTTAGCACTGTATGTGAATATTTGTTTATTCTGTAAGGATTATTTCATTTAATATTAAACAATATTAAGGGATAGATGTTGCAATACCTATTTTTGCACACATGGAAACTGAGATCCTGGAAGGTAAATACTTGTTCTCAGTCCACAGGTTCAAAGCCAAGGACCTAGGAGTCCAGCTAAGGTAATTATATTCCAAAAGCTGTGCCCCTGGATGCTAAAAAATAGAAGTTTCTTTGGCACAAGAAATGTTTGTGTTGATGTGAGATTTATAATTTTAATGCACTGGGCTACAGTATAGAAAACAGGGGCTGCAAACAACTCCACGCTCCCCCCATTATGCGCTCTCTCTCTCTCTCTCTCTCTCTCTCTCTCTCTCTCTCTCTCTCTCTTTCTCTCTCTCTCTTTCAGATAGGACCTCATGTAGTCCAGGGTGGTCTCAAACGCACCATGTAGCCAAGGATAACCCAACCTTTTAATTATGCCTCTATTTCCCCAGTGCTGGGATCACAGGTATGTGCTACCGTACTCCATTGATGTGGTGCTGGGGATGGAGCGCAGAGCCTTATGCATGCTAGGCAAGCACTCTGCTAACTGAGCTCCATCCATGGCCCCTCTAGGCAGTTATTTCTAATTCTTCAATTTTTAGCCGTGGACGTTAGGAGATAGCCACATAGAGGCGAATTGCCCTTTTAAAGAAACACGTATTTTCTTGGGGCTTCTATTTTTCTGCACAGCACTTTTGCAATTATCATTATAGAATTTCACAGTCCAGCAGCTGGCCCTCCATGGTGGGTTGAGATGATACTCATAACAATGCTAACCACAGTAAACTTTACTGAGCATCTATTGTGTGACCAACAGAATGAAGCTTTCTATATATGTCACCTCACTTCAACCCCAAGACAAGCTTCTCAGAGATGTGTCAGTCTTAGTCTGAGTTACCTTCAGCAAATCCCCAAAGAAGAATTTGGGTGTAGGTGGTTGATTTGGGGCAGGATTCCAGAAGGCAGAGTAGGGAAGGAGGACAGTGAGTCAAAGGAGGTGAGAGGAGACAAAAATGGTGTCACAATGGACAGGTTATCATTGTGGGCAATGAACTCAGTCTGACTGGAGAAATCTGGGAGACTGTGCTGTATTACTGTTCATGATTGCCTCACACTATGAAGGGGAAGGAATTTACTTAAAGACTCCAAGCCCTCCAGTGGCCAAGGGTGTTTTCTAGAGACATTCCCCATCTCTAGATGCACCTGCAGGGTCTGGGAAGGTTTGTAGACAATACCCTAAGGTCCCAAGGCATGAAGAGTCTACTGCCTTGCATCTAGGATCTAGGAATATACATGGCATGCTCTGTTTTGCCTTCTCAGAGTTGGGGAACTCCTAGGTACTGTGAACTGGCCTATTACAGGCACCCACCACATGAACTATCATGAGCCCTATTTGGGGTCCATTTTTTTTTATGAGTGTGTGCACGAGGTGTCTGTGAATGTGTATATATATGTTTTATGTATGTTGGGTACATGTATGGATACACATGGAGGCTAGAGATCAGTATCAGGTTTTCAATTGCTGTCCATTTATATATTGAGGGAGAGTTTCTCACTTGAACCTAGAGCTCACTAATTCAGCTTGTCTGGCTAGCCAGCTTGCTCTGGGAATCTTCTGTCTCCACTTCCCGAGCACTGGAATCAGAGGCAGGCCACCATGCCATCCCACTATTTTCGTGGATGTTGTGGATCTGTATGCAAGTCTTTATGATTGAGAAGAAAGTACTTGACCCACTAAGCCATTTCCATACCAGCCTGGTGTTTAATACTTTGTTCTGGGACACAAGGACCTGAGTATCTCAGATGCCCTCTGGACACTGATCCATGCCTACATCATTACTACTCTGTGAGGTTCCTGCTCCACTCTTAGAAACTATTCAGTCAGCTTTGCAAGAGACTAGAATTTCTACCCATTGGTCTCAATCTTCTTTGGAGGGGCTACTTTGGTTTCACATTTCTTAAACAATTTCCAGGCACAATTTATGCTTCTCATCATTATTTGTATTCAAAGTAAAGGCTGCCCAGTTCTTTCGGCAGGTCTTCATGGAACCTGATTTCTAGACGCAGCCATAGCCCACTTGGATACCATGAACCTTTTATGTGGGTGCTGTTGAATATCTGTCATGGTACAGAGTGTGTAGTCTTGTACAACCTAGAAGATATTCTGTGTGTCATCAGGAGACTTGGCTGGGTGGGGCCATGGGACGTGAGGCAGGTCAGCATATGATTTACAGTCGTACTTACAAGACTTGTGCCAAAAGGCATAGGAAATACTTGAGACAGGGCAGTAAAGAAGTCTATAGCAGGTGTGGCAGCACATGCCTGGAATCCCAGGACTCAGGAAGCCAAGGCAGGATAATAGTTCAAGGCTAGCCTGGACTACATAGTGAGTATCAGGCAGCCAAGACTACATAGCAAGACCTTGTTTCAAAACAACAACAACAACAACAACAACAACAGCAACAACAGCAACAACAACAAAAGACAAACAAGCAAACAAACAGGGCCAGTGAGATGGCTTAGCTCAGTAGAGGCACTTGATGCACAAGCCTGGTTTGATCTCCAGAGTTCACAAAAAGGTGGATGGAGAGAACTGACTCCAGAAAGTTTCCTCTGACCTGTACATGCATGCTCCCACAAACACCATGCGCGCGCACACGCGCGCGCGCACACACACACACACACACACACACAGATGAATTCAGGCTTTAGGATGACAAGAAGAAATGGTATCTACCACATCCTAGTTTGTCTTGGTTACTGTTCTGAAAAAAGTCCAGATGAAAGTGTGTTGTGACAAGAAAAATAAGATGTATCGCCCTTGTATGTGTGTTTTTTTCCTCCTAGGTTTTGTTTGTTTTTGAGACAGAGTCTCATGTGTCCCAGGCTAGACCCAGAATCACTAAGTATTGGAGGATGACCTTGAATGTTTGAGCCTCCTGCCTCTACCTCTTTTAAGTGCTGGGATTATCACGCCTAGTTTATTCAGTCCTGGGGGCCAGGCTTTGTACATGTTAGGCACTCTACTAACTGAGCAACATTCCAGCCCTCGATCTTTTCAGCTTTGTGCCTATAACTTTTGTGAGTACCAGGAATACAGCCCAGCTAGGAAAAGACACAAGGCTGATACACACACACACACACACACACACACACACACACACACAGAGACAGAGACAGAGAGACAGAGACAGAGACAGAGAGACAAAGAGACAGAGACAGAGAGACAGGGAGAGAGATATCTGGAAAAAGAACTGGAAAGGATGCTTTTAGTGGGGGGTAGATAGCAAAACTGTCATGACCAAATTCTACTTACCAGAACACTGAAGTCCATTGCCCCTATATCCTTGCTTGCATTTGCACTTGAAGGATCCTTGAGTATTGAGGCAATTGGCATGGAGGCTGCACATATGGGTATTCAGAGCGCACTCATTTATATCTGAAAAGGGGAACATTCCAGTGGACAACTTGATGATAAAAGGGCTTGCTGAAAGGGCGGCCTTCTCACTTGAATAACTTCAAGGCCAAGCACTCATACCTCAGCAAACGAAGTGCTGCCCGAGAGTGGAGAGGTGTTCAAAACCAGAAGCCCTTTGGCCCAGATCCCTGGCTTTCCCTGGCGCCTGTCTGGTATGTAGGAAGGGCGCCTGCAGCTCACCTCCCCAGAGCAACTTCGTGGCCTGCTTATTATTAATGCTATTGAAATCTACTAAGATGTTTGGAGTTTCTCCTCAACATTTTCATCTAAGTAATCTGGAACTAAGTGACAGTATCAGAAAATAAATGCTAATTTTTGGATTGGTTTGTTTTTTATCCATGTAATCTGAAACTAAGTAACAATACCAGAAAAATGAATTCTAATTTTGGATGGCCTTGAAACTTTTCATAAAGAAAAGACAGGATCAGCCAGGAACCTCTGACATCATCTGAATTCATGGGCATGGGCATTTGTTCAGAACCTGCCAGGGGAAAGGGTCAGGCTGGTTTGAGCTCGCCTGCTGGCTTTAGAGGTGGAAAACTGGCCAGATTCCACCCAGGTGGGAGCTTCAAGTGCTCTACTCTCCAACCCACGTCCTGTCTATGCTTTTGTAGATGTAAGCATACAAAACAGTGCATTGTGTTGAACTTGGTCACAGAAGGAGCTCGGATGCTAATCTTAAGCACCTTTTAGCACGTCAGAGATTTGCTTCCTTGTGAAGCTGTGTGGATTCCTAACTTGGTGTGTGGGGGAAGTCCTTGCAGTGTCGGGGAACTGGGGGACACTGTACCACTGTCATTGGATTGCACAGCTGGCTGGGTCAACTTGACAGGGTGGGGTCCAAGCTCATGACAAATATGAATTTTATGTGCCTGATTTTGTATCGAAGAAAATTTGAGGGAATAACCATGGAAGCATCCCAAGATGGTTAAAAAACCAGCAATAGGGTGCTGTCCCAATATGATGATACAAGACATGTCCCTAAGCACGGGACTGAAAGAATCACATTTTCTCCAATGGTTAGCTTTCTGTGTCAAGTGCATACCTTTGTCACCCATGTTATGTGAATAGAGAGTGAAAGTCAACCCAATTTCTCTTCACTATAAGCAATTGTTGTGGGATATTTGTACATTGTGTGAAGATGTATTGCTGTGATTGGTGTAATAAGAGCTGAATGGCAATAGCTAGGCATGAGGTATAGGTGGGACTTCTGGGCAGAGAGAGCTCTGGGAAGAAGAAAAGTGGGGTCTCCAGTCAGACATAGAGAGGAAACAGGAGCTACATGGTGGAAGACAGGTAATACCACATGGCAGAACGTAGAAAAATACAAATGGGTTTATTTAAGTTATAAGAGCTAGTTGAGACAAGACTAAGCTAAAGGCCAAGCTTTCATAATTAATAATAAGTTTCCATGTTGTTATTTGGGAGCTGGTGGCCAACAAAAAAGCTTGCTACAGGCAATGGGTAAACATATCTGACTTTAGAAGCTCTTTGAGGCTTGGGATCCCTTCACTAAGAGATAAAAATGTTTTACTTCATACAGATGAGACTAACAGCTGACTAATAACAGTTTTAGCAGAGAGCGATTTTATTTGGCACTTGAACTAAGAAAGCACTAAAATAAGAAAGAGGAAAGAACATGTGTCCTTTCATATAATTTTCCTTTTAAATAAGTGATGTGTGTGTGTGCAGATGTGTGGCTTGTGTCTACAGTAGAGGCCGGAAGAGGGCATTGTGTGTCCTCCTCTATGATTATCTGTTTTTCTTTTTGAGGCAGAGTCTCTTCTCAGGGCTCCTGCTTTCACAGGTAGGCCAGAAGCCAGCAGACCCCAGTGATCCTCCTGGCCGTGTTCCTTAGAGCTGTGGTTCAGGAGTTTTCTGGGAGAGTCGGCTTGTTACATGGGTGCTGGGACCCAAACTCAGGTCCTTATGATTGTAGACCAAGTACTTGTAACTACTGAGCAATCTCTCCAGTCACTTTCATACATTTTTCTAAAACCATTCCAATGGAAAATGTTAGGAACAAACCACCGAGATCTTCTTAATCTTGTAGCAAATATAAATATCTCTTTATTGCTCCCATTCTTAGATGTGTAATTGGAGATATAACTAAATGTATAAACTAAATGAAAACTTACAAAATTAAAAAACAAACCTCACAGGCATCATCTCAAGGTATTTGCCTCCATAATAGTTCTATTTATTTGTTTAAGTCACTATGGACCTAGCTTCATAATTAATCTCGCTGGAGTTACCTAAATGCTGGAAACTTAATATCAAGGTTTTTTGTGTTGTTCAGCTGGCCAGTATAGTATATTGAATGAACATAAAAAATACCTGTAGAGAAAGCCTACAGGCTTGGAGGCAAGGGAAAAAAAAGCCACTGTATCTTACCTACACAATCATACCGGCGACTGACATATTTCAATTCAAAACCGATGTGACATTTGCAGTAGTAGCTTCCAAAGGTGTTCACACATCTTCGATTGTAAGGGCAGACTGCTTTCTTAGAAGCACATTCATCTATATCTAAGGAACAGGAGTAGAAGCTGTCAGTGATTGCAGGAAGAGTACTCCAACACATACACATGCACAGGTACTCACCCTACCACCTAGCACGCAATGCTCAAGCACATGCAGTCTCCTTGCCTAGAAAACGGATTATCTGGTGCCTACGTCACATCTTCACATTCTAGATCTTTACCAGGCACATGCACAGCTCTACAGGTTCATATCACTATGCCTATCTTTTCTTGGAGGTGTTTCCTGGCTATAATGCCATCATTTATATTCACCCCACAAGATGTGTATCCTAGGTTGCTCCAGACTGGCTATGTAGCCAAGGGTGACCTTTAACTCCTCATCCTCCTGCCTCCATCTTCCCAGTGCTGGGATCAGATGTGTGTGCCACCATGCTTTATTTATGCATTGCTGGGGATGGAACACAGGACTTCATGCATGCTACACAAGCACCCTATGAACTGAATTACATCCCCACTCCTTATATCTCTGCTCATTTGTTAAACCCCAGCTCTTCTAGGGCTATGTGTCTGGCATGTGGTACCTATGCTTTACATGTGTTCTGAGTGAATATTTTTCTCTAGTTACTAATTACATATTTGTTTTGTTTTGAGACAGGCTTTCTCTGTGTAACAGCTCTGGCTGTCATGGAAGTTACTCTGTAGACCAGGCTGGCCTCGAACTCACAGAGATCCTGCCTCTGTCTCCTAAGTGCTGAGATTAAAGGCATGCACCACCACCACCTGGCTACTAATTATATTGTATAGCATATAATTTTTGAAAGTTAAGTCAGCCACATTTTGAGCAAACCAAAATGTACAAGCATTTAAGATTTGCATTTTGCAAAAGCATTAAACAACTCATTCTAAGCTCCTGTAATATTGACTCAAATCACAAAAAATAGAGTTGTGTAGAAATGCACTACTGCCTAAAGTTGTGGGTTGAGTATAACTGTTTAACAATGCAATTTTAACCAACTATAGGCATATTTCTTTTCTCCCAAGTGAGTGATGTCTTACAGGGGGCTGACTGCTATGCTGAGCAATCCCATAAGTCTCAGGCATTGCTCTAACTTCCAGATACAAAGTAGGTTGGATCTTGGTTTAAGTATGCAAGTTGATGCTGGCTTATTGTTTCCATAGCACAGCTGCCCCCAATCCCATGAGTGTATGCTGGGAATCAACATGGGGACACATGCATGCAAGGCAAGTACTTCATCAACTGAGCTATTCTGCTGCATTCTTAAAATAAGTACTGAGTTAAGCAAAGTTATTGTTCATTGATCATTTTCCTAAGCATTAGCTCTCCCTTTCAATTAAAATGGCACCCAATCAATTAAGGACGTAGGCAAAAACATTTGAATTTAGTTTGATCATGACTTAGTCATAGCTGAGTGGTGGTGGCACACACCTTTAATCCCAGCACTCGGGAGGCAGAGGCAGGCGGATCTCTGTGAGTTCGAGGCCAGCCTGGTCTACAGAGTGAGATCCAGGATAGGCACCAAAACTACACAGAGAAACCCTGTCTTGAAAAACAAAACAAAACAACAACAACAACAAAAGACTTAGTCATATCAGGTAAATCTTGTACTAAAAGATACTAAGCTCTGTGACTGTAATTAAATCTTTTATCACTCTCAAAAGGAAGACAGAAGCTAGGGGTGGGGAATGGAGAGGTGGCACACACCTTTAATCCCAACACTTGGGAGGCAGAGGCAGGAGGATCTCTGTGAGTTCGAGTCCAGCTTGGGCTACAGACAGAATTCCAGGACAGCCAGAGCTACTCAGAGAAACCCTGTCTTGAAAAACAAAACAAAACAAAACAAAACAAAAAAAACCCCAAACAACTGAAAACAAAAATAAATAGTTTAATATACATGCATGTTTTAAAAAAGTGCTACCCTGGCCTGTATGGCTGAGCTTACTTTATACCAAGAGTTAAGAGCAGGGGTTGATGGAGAGATTAAAACAAAGCAAAACAAAGCAAAACCAAACCAAAACAAAACAAAACCTTTCCTGAGAGGGAAAACCAAGAGACAGTTTTCCTCAGAGTTGTGGTTTGAATGTGAAAAGGCTCATTCATTTAAACACTTGGTCCTTGGTGATATTTGGAAAGATTGTGGGACTTTTCGGAGGAGGAGTCTTACTGGGGGAGGGGAGTGACTGGGGGCGGGCCTTGAATTCTGATAGCCAAATCTAACTTCCAGTTCGTTCTCTGCTTCCTGCCTGTGGATGCAATGTGGCCAGCTGCCTGGCTCCATGCTCCTGTTGCCGTGCCTTCTCCACTATGATATTCCACATCGTTTCAACTTATAAGTCAAAAGAAGCCCTTCTTCCCTGAAGTTCCTTCTTGTCAAACATGGGTCACTTCCTAAGTCCTCAAGCGGTGTTTACTGGGATCACCTATTACCAACTCTTTGCTTAGCTTCTGTAGACCCACAGACTAAGATGTGCAATTAGCCAAGGGAGTGTAGAAGTTAAAGCTTTAGGTCATAGATTTTACTAAATTAACAGCTATAAATGAATGATTTATATGCTCCTTAATTGATAGTGATTTAATCTGCCCATTTTGTCTAGTCAGAAATAGCAATGAAATAATATTTTTATTTTTTTGAGATAGGGTCTCATTATGTATTTCTGGCTGGCTTGGAACTCACTATGTAGACCAGGCTGGCCTTGAATTCACAGAAATCTGCTTGCTGCTGCATACCATGTGCTGGGTAGTTTGTATAATTTAAAGCCAGGTTTATTTTGAAACAGAGTCTTATGTAATCCAGACTAGCCTTGAATTTGCTGAGGATGACCTCTGATCTTCCTTCCTGCCATCATCTGTTGACTGTCGTGGTTACAGCTCTACTCTACTACCCCTGGTTTATATGGTGCTTCGGATTGAACCCAAGGCTTTGTCCATGTTAGGCAAGCACTCAACCAACTGAGCTACAGCCCCACCCCCTAGAGCAGGTTTTAAAGAGAGTGTGAAAAAAGTGTTTAAAAAGTGCACTAAACACATTATAGGAGGCATATATTATTTTCACTAAATTAATGCCGAAGATAAAAAAGTAAATACACGTTTTCCAGGAAAATGATAGATTGAAACAAATCCCAACGGCTCATAAGGTCTGACTCATTGAATGAGTGGTGGCATGTCAGTCTCATGGTAATTGGAGTCAAGTATGCAGTGTCAATACAGGAAACAAAAAGAACCTTTATGCCATATCCATTAGGCAGACTAGACTACTCAAAGACTGTTTTCCATTATATCCCTAAGTATGCAGAGAGCACAAGTGACTGAAGATATTTCATAAATAGACAGAGATCAGTATTTTGAAGAATTCACCACATATATTCAGCACAAACCTTGTAATGAATGAAAATGGAGTTCAGTGGAGGGGGAACAGAGGGGAATGGAGAGGAACGGAGTGATGCTTTCTGTTTTACCTAGGCACACTCTTCCATTTGGGCCCAGGCGGAGGCCAGAGGATGGACACACACACCGAGGCCCTTCCTCTGTTTCTTCGCAGCTGTACTGGCAGTTTATCCTGGCACATGTCCTAGAGTCTGCAAAAGTAGACAAAGATTAACTAAGAAAGTCTCTCCCAATTCTGAGATGTGAAATGTAATATGCCTTAGGACAGGCTTCATGGTCTGAGTCCCCAAAGGAAACCCACAAGGAATCTGAGCAGGTGTGTTGTCATGGTGGCCCCTGGGATAAATCTCACTCGTAGTTTGTTCTGTTGACCAATACATTGCACTTGACTATCTCTAGGGAAAACATACAGCTCTGACTATACCCCCCACCCCCATCTCTTTTAAATTGAGACATCATCTTATGTTTTTTAGACTGGTCTTGAACTCACTTTAGCCTTAAAACTTCCTTTTTTAAAATAATATTTTAGTGATTATTTAGGAATTTCACATCATGCATCCTGATTACACTCACTTCCCAGTTCTCCCAGGTCCTCTCCCACATCCTTGTGACCTCCCCCAATCAAAAAAAAAAGAATGAAGAGGAGGAGGAGGAGGAGGAGGAGGAGGGGGGGGGGGGAGGAGGAGGAGGAGGAGGAGGAGGAGGAAGAAGAAGAAGAAGAAGAAGAAGAAGAGGAGGAGACAAAACAAAAACAAAAGTCCAATCTGTGTTGCCGATATACTCACAGGAGCATGGTCAAACTCCCATGGCTATCCCCTTCAAGAAAACTGAGTCCTTCTCTTTCTACATCCCTGCCAGAAGCCATCAAATGTGGAGCGCTACACTTCCTCGTCCTTATCATAATTTTTTGTTTGTTTGTTTTTTCGAGACAGGGGTTCTCCATGTAACAGCCCTGGCTGTCCTGGATCTCGCTCTGTAGACCATGCTAGCCTCAAACTCAGATCCACCTGCCTCTTTCTCTCCAGTGCTGGGATTAAAGGCATGCGCCACCACTGTCTAGCTCCTTATCACAATTTTTAACAGTCCTCTTTGATGGCTTTCTATCTAGGCTGTTACTTTCTTTGGGTGGGTGGAGATGGGGTGGGGTGGGGTAGGGGTTGCTAAAGAAGCCTTCTATGTCTCTCTCAGCTATGAGTCTGCAGTCATCGATATCACTGCAAAAGTAGGTTCCTTGCCCTTTACAGTTAGTGGGAACATGGATCATGGACTTCTACATGGTTTCTGGCAACAGTGTGGACCACAGACATCCACATGGTCTCCTGCAGCAGCACATGCCATGAACGTTGGCGTGGTTTCCTGTGGCAGTATAGACCATGGACATCAACACAGCCCTCTGCCGTTGCACTGGCCACGGACACCATCATAGCCCTGGTTGTCAGCACAGGTCAAGGACATCAACATGGCCTCAGGTGGCAGCGTAGCCTTAAAACTTCTGATTCTCGCCAGGTGGTGGTGGCACATGCCTTTAATCCCAGCACTCGGGAGGCAGAGGCAGGCAGATCTCTGTGAGTTCAAGGCCAGCCTGGTCTACAGAGCGAGATCCAGGACAGGCACTAAAACTACACAGAGAAACCCTGTCTCGAAAAACAAAAACAAAGCCCTTCTGATTCTCTATTTCCAAAATGCTGGACTAACAGGCGTTTGACAGCACACCTGGTTCATGCAGCACTGAGGATTGAACCCAGAGGTCTGTATAAGCTAGGTGAGCATGATACCAACTGAACACCATCCTCAGCCCTTCTCTCTCCTCTTGTATGTACTCAGATCATTATGTCACTTGGCCAGTCTCCAGAGGATAAAAAGTAACTGCTGATATAGATTATCAATGAAAACAGTGAAAGAACTTTCCAAATCTTTGCACAAATGTGTAGACTCATTGAGAGTCACTCAAGCCACAAGACTTGGTGTTTCAGGAACCTGTAGTAATGTGGCAGACACAGATGGTCAGCTTCATGAGAGTTATTCTGGCACCCTTTTTCCTTGTCATTTTCACCATGGTGAAAATGTGTATCTGAGAAGCCGGGTACTTGCCTGGCTTCCCTTGCAGCAAAGAGTGGCTATGTGTTTCAGTGTAGCCAAAGGAAAATAAAGAGAAGTCTCCCGGAGGGACTGCAGATGTAGTTCAGTTGTTCGAGAGCTTGCCTAGCATGCACAATGCACTGGGTTTGATCCCTAGCGCCACATCACACCAGGCATGGTAGCGAATGCATGCTTGTAATTCCAGCACTTCTGGGAAGTGGAAGAAGGAGAATCAGCAGTTCAAGGTTATTCTGGCTATCTAGGGAGTTCGAGGTAAACCTAGGGTATGTGAAATCCTGTTTCAAACAAGCAAACAAATATAAAAAGATAAATCTGTTGGAAAAGATGATGCTCACTGAGTGATAAGAAGGACAGGCATGAAAGAAGAGCTGGCTCATTGGTGTCACCTCTATCCCCTTTGTTTTGCCTACTTTTAATGTAGACATGACATCTGGAGCTGAAGCAGCCATATGTTCGTTGTGAGGCCACAGATATGAGAAGAAAATCAGCCAAGGACAGTGGAGACTAAGTCTTTATTAAGAGTCTCCAAAACTGGTTATCTTCAGCATTTTTAATAAATGACAGTTTAGTTGGAGTTTTGTCACTTTTTGCTTAGCATAACCTATTTCACAAAAATGTACTTACTTAGCAGAAGTCCAGTGTATATGGATCCTAAATGCATGGGGGCTTAAAAAACCCTACCATATGCATGTGGACATGTGAAAGCTCACGGTGTGTGTGTGTGTGTGTGTGTGTGCTTGTTTACATGTGTGAGTGCAGGTATGTGTGTGTGTCACAATATGTGTGTGGAGGCCAGGACAACCGTGGGTGTTAGGCCACACTTTCCAATGCTGTTGGTAAAGATAGGGTTTCTGTTGTTTTTCTACTGTGTGCTCCAGGCTGGCTTGCCTAGAAACCTTCAGGGATTTTCTGTTTCTGCCTCACATTTTTCTGCAGTGTCGCTGGAATTACAGGCCCTTGTGCTATTTTTCTTTTTTTTCTTTTTTCTTTTTTCTTTTTTTTGGTTTTTCGAGACAGGGTTTCTCTGTGTAGCTTTGCGCCTTTCCTGGAGTTCACTCTGTAGCCCTGGCTGGCCTCGAACTCACAGAGATCCACCTGCCTCTGCCTCCTGAGTGCTGGGATTAAAGGCGTGCGCCACCACCGCCCGGCGCTATTTTTTTTTTAACAAGCATTCTGGGGATTTGAACTCAGGTAGGTCCTCATGCTGATAGGTCAAGTGCTTTTACCTCCTGATCCATCTTCCAGATCCCTCAAAATCTCTTATATTCCCAAACCAGTGAGCACAGCCATGATTTTGGTAAGTATACTCCATTCATCTACCTCCATAAAATGCTAGTCACTCAGAAGGACCAAAGACAGTGCAATGGGCCAGGAGGAATAAAATAAGCACCCGGGAAAGAGGCCAAGGACTATGCTTTAAACTCTAAATGGAGAGTCACAGATAACCCCTATAGGGAAAGAAAGAAAGAGTGTGCAGGGATGGAGAGCTAAAGTAAGGGAACAAACACCTAGTGATGATTATATTACTCATTTCTTCTCTTTAGTTATCTTTTTTGAAACTTAATCATCAAAATTAACATAGCTATCTTTCCATTTGGGGAAAGATATCTCTTTTGGCACCGAATGAACTCTCCTGGAATGTTTCAGAATCATCCATTAGCATCGATCTTTTAAAAAAGTCTGAAGTGATCTCTGTAAAAGCCTAGATAATGGTCCTCTTTGGGGAGGCATAGGAGAAGGAAGTTCTGGCCAAGTTCTAGTTGGTGGTAGTCATAAGGGTGCTGTATAAGAATTCATTAAGCTCAGATTGTTTCGTGGGGGTTTCTGTTTAATTTATAAGAAGAAGGATATTTGAAAAAGACACTGCAAATGTCTGTGTTATCTCTTAGGCTAGTTTGCTAAGGGAGGATCTGAGTAAATGGTGATGAAGGGCCAGGACAAAGAGGAGCTGGGGCACTAGGCAAGACTAGATGAGATGACCTTGGAAATCCTGGGATGGGCTGGGAGTCTGCTTGACTGCAACCCTAGGAAGCTGGCTGGAGGCAGCAGGCTTGTGTTTGCCGGGGGCCACAGGGCAGAAGAAAATGAGATGGCAAGAGAGGAGGGAAGTCAGGCAGGGAAGGCGGGTTTGCCTTTCAGCTGCAATATAAAACTTAAAAAGCCTCTCCTCTCAAGAAATGAATGGATGGAGACTCCCACCCTCCCACAGGACACAGGGTTCGTTATCACAGGAGAGCTTTTCTTTTCAGGAATGCGAGTCAGAATGCATTTCCAATGAGACACTCTAATCTCTGGGAGTCGGGTGAGGGGCGTGAGAAAGGTAGCTGGTGGGAAGGATTGATGGCCTGGGATGGTGTGGAAATTTATCACCTCCCTTTGCTCACCATGCCTAGTTTCCTGATGAAATTCAACTAGTCTCTACACATATAGATAGAGATATGTAATTCATTTCCCACTTTTTTTCATTTATAAATGAGTGTCTAGAAGAAACAAATCCATAGACAGAAAGCAGATTGGTAGTTACTGAGGGCTGCTAATGGTTAGGGTTTCTCCCTTTAGTATGCTTTAAATTTTATTTGTTAATATAGTGTGTGTGTGTGTATGTGTGTGTGTGTGTGTGTACATGTGTGCACGCATGTGCACGAGCTTTCGAGTGTATGGTTACATGAGTGCTATAGCACACATATGGAGGTCAGAGGACAATTTTCAGAAGTCGATTCTTGCCTTCCACCTTGTTGAGCCATGGTCTCTCTTATTACCTCTGTTGCTACACCCTGTACGCCATGAACTTCCTGCCAATTCTTCTGTTCCCACTTCCCATCTTGAAGTAAGCGTGCTGGGAATTATATATGGGAGCCAGGCTTTTTATGGGTTCCAGGCATCAAACTCAGGTGTCATCAGGCTTGCATGGCAAGTACTCTTATCCACTGAGCCACCTTGCCTGCTCAATGGTTGGGCTTTCTTTTGGAGTGATGAACTTGTTGAGTGGTTAAAATGGTCAATTTCATGTTATGTACATTTTACAATAATTTAAAGAAGTAAGTACCCAAAGATGTTTTAGCCTATGGTGATGTTAAAGACCTTTACTTTGGGGGCAGTATCTCATGTATCCCCATGTTGACTTCAAACTTGATTTATAACTCAGGTTGACTTTGAACTAACTTCTTATCCTTCTGCGATTACAGGCATGGACTACCATGCCATGCTTATGTGGCACTGGGGATCAAACCCAGGGATTTGTACATGCTAGGCAAGCACTTTACCAAACTGAGACATAGCCTCAATCCTAGACATATTTTGTTTTGTTTTGAGAAATGTTTCACTATGTAGTCTTGTCTGGCCTGGAACTCACTGTGTAGATGAGACTGGCCTCAAACTCACAAAGATCTGCTTGCCTCTACCTCTTGAGTGCTGGGATTAAAGGTGTGCATCACCACACCAGGATGATCCTAGATAAGTTTTGAAACGTTGCCCAAGTCCTTCCTCATGCACCAAATACCAAAATGCAAGCCTTTAGCATTGAGTGGCTGCTGAAACTTACTTGAACATGTGGCATCTGGTAGAAGCATGTAGCCACTGAGGCAAAAGCATTTGTAGCTGCCGTGTGTATTCACACACCTGTGCTGGCATGGCCGGGGTTTGACTCCACATTCATTCACATCTGCAGGGCCAGTCAGAAAAGAGAGAAACATTAACAGAATCAGAAAACATCTATGTGGGAGAGACTAGATGCCAATTTTTGGAAGGACAAAGGCTCACTACTTATGTCCTTTCAAACTGTCAAATCTTTTTCCACTTGGACAACCATTGACCATTGGAGGGAATGGAAATTACTACAGGTCCTTTGGAAAACTAAACTTAGAAATAGACCTACCTATGAGCTAGCAGTTCCAGTAATGAGTATATTCCTAATAGAAATGCCAGTTGTCCTTTCACACACACACACACACACACACACACACA
>CABHPH010151906.1:38173-53790 GCA_902168325.1 Peromyscus nudipes | reverse complement strand
TTTCCCTGTAGTTTTGGTGCCTGTCCTAGATCTGGCTCTGTAGCCCAGGCTGGCCTCGAACTCACAGAGATCCACCTGGCTCGGCCTCCCGAGTGCTGGGATTAAGTGTGCCTCTGCTGCCTGGCTGATCAAGATCTTTTTAGTGTTGTTTGTTATCGTTAAATCTGAACGGCTCACTCTGATGGGCACTCAAAGCATAGTGATGATGGTGGTCATAGAGGCTTAACAAAGGCAGGGTTTGTTTTTTCTGTTATCAGCTTTTGTATCCTGGTACATGGCATGAGGTAGGCATCTGATAAATCTTTCTTCAGTGAACATGATGGTAGGCTAACACAAGAGGGCCAGAATATTGTAACTGAATTGAGGGCAAGGAAAAAAATGATCAAAGATGATGGTGAGTTTGAATCAGGCTCACGGAAAGGAGATGAGCAAAATGAGTGTGAGAACTGCCTATTACTGTGTTCTCAGTGTCTTTTTGGGCAATCACTTAAAATTCAGTTTTCTCCTGCAGCATTTTATATCTTTTGCGAATATGCTATAAGAAAATAGATTCATCACATGCATATATATGCCACACACACACACACACACACACGAATATATCCTACATATGCAAATATATTGCAGTGCTAGGGGTGGAACCCAGGGCCTTGTGCATGTTAGTCCAATGGTCTACCGCTGAGCTACATTCTTAGTCCTTGTTTTTGCTTTTGTTTTGAGACAGAGTCTCACAATGTAGCCTGGGCTGGCCTTGAACTCATGATCCTCTTACTTTTCCTTCTCTAGTGCTGGGATTAGAGATGTGTGCCACCATGCACAGAACACATATTTTTTCAACAGTGAATAAAGCAATAGACATAAATATTGTAACAGGGAAACATTTTGGTTCTGAACAAGTCATAACTAAGAAGGTAAGGAGAGGAAAAAAAAGCTTCCAAAGCAAAAATTTTCCACTTCTAGAGACTAAAGAGATGGAATTTAATTTTTAGTATCTCCTTTGTTATGAGCATGGACTTGGTGATGCAGCTTTAAGTTCAGATGTTAGAAAAAGAATCTTGGATTGTTTTTTAAGTTCCAAAGACCTGTGATTGCTCCCTGGAAGCTGATTTCCAATGAATCCAGACAGGAAAGCCCAGAATGAATGCCAGATAGCACACAGGAGAAATGGTGAGTAATATCCTTGCTTTAAGGTCGAAGCTTCAGAAAGATGTTTTCAATTTACAGTGACTTTGGATCTGGGACCAGAACAGCCAATCCAGCAGAGGGAAATTCAGTTTGTGTCTAAAACAGCCCGAGGCTGAGACACACTTTGCACAAAGTCAAACTCTCATGCTCAGTTCTCCCCCAGATTCCTCCATCTGCAGTTTTTCATCCGGGATTTGTCCTTGGCCAGCACTTCATTCCATGTCACTAGAGTGACATATATTTTGAGATTAATGATGCAGACTGGATCAGACTCCACCACTGAGAGAAGATTTAGACAGGGGCAGAGGCCAAAGGCTTGGGGGCGGGTAGGCTCCCTTGTGCAGGTCATTGAGAGAAACAATGAATGGTAGATGGAAGAAAAGGTGTGTGTGGACTGGGACCTCCCAGCCAGGGTCTGGTATTACTTGTTGGGGCAGGTTGATGTGTGTTTTTCTTTCTGCATGGTCTGAACTCTGGTTTAGGAATAAGGAATCTGGCAAGAGGGGAGTGACTATCCTTGTTATTTTGTGCTTCTAGGAACATATGACCTTACCGACAAGAAGGAACACGCAAGGGCTAAGGATCTGGCTCTGTTAGGAGAGCGCTTGCCTAGAATGCAGAAAGCATTGTTGAGTTTGATCCTCAGCACTATATAAACTGGGCATGGTGGTGAGTGGCTGTAATCCTAGCACTCAAGCAGAAGGATCAGGAGTTCAAGGTCATCTTCAGCTATGGAAAGAGTTTGAGGCCAGCCTGGGCTACATGAAACTCTGAAAAACTTCAATAAAATATGATATTTTTAGATCTAAAAGTTATCCATTGCAAATTAAAGCCGAAATATTCAACAAAAACAACAGAGTTGCTAGCCATCATTTGCCTGAAACATCTGCATATTGAACATTTTTCTTAAACTCTCCCACTGGATCTTTTAACCTTTTGCTTCCCATTCTTTCCTGCTTGTGATATATAGTCCACAAAATCATTGAGATTGTGATTGGCTGTGTATATGTGGCCAGACTACTCTGATCCAGTTGAAGAATAGCCCTTGCAGAAAGTTAAATCTCACTCTTACTCGCCAGTGGTATGCTGGGTCTGACCATGTTTTATGGCAGTAAGTGTTGAGGTTCGTGAGAGTGTAAGAAATTATAAGTCACATGTCTCAGGTGACTTTTACCTCTTTCCACATGACTGCCTTCAAAGAAGAATGTTTTATGCTGTTTCTATGCAAAGAACAAAGCTATGTTTAATGCTTCTATCACCTGGTACTTTGAAGGACAGAAGTGTGACAAGAGTCATTGCATTTTTTTTCTGTGTGACAAGTAGTAAGTATATGCTTTAGTGCCCTTACGCTGCACCTTCTGAGGGATATTGCCCTCTCCATGTTCCAGAGGAGGAAACAGAGCCTTAATTAACTTCACTACCTTCTTCAAGTCCACCCACATCAGTCTAGTGTATGATGTCTTTGATCATAATACATTCCATCAGAGTGAGGACTGCTGCATGCTAAGCAAACATTCTACCAACTGAGTGACATCTATCTGCCCTTTTAATTGACACAGGTCTCAGAGGGATGCTTTAATTTCCTTTAAGTGGATGAACAATGGTGGTCTTCATTTTTCCTTAGCATCTCAACGTTCTAGTCATCTCATTATGAAGAAGCCCTGATGGCTAAAAGTTTTGAATAAAAGGGAATGTGTGGAAACAGTATCCATGTCTTCTGTTGTTTCATGGATCTCAGATATTATCAGGTTCTGCCCTCCCCTAGAGTCAATCAAGATATTTTAAAATTTTGTATTATTCTTTGACAATTTTATACATGTATACAATGTATTTTGATCATAGTCAACTTCCATTATACCTCTTCTTGTCCCCTTCCCACTCCCTCTGAACCCCCTTTCTCCCCACCAAGTTCTCCTCCTATTTCCACACCTTTTACCATTTTAGACCCTGTCATGATTTGAATAAGTATGGCCCCCCACAGGCTCATAGATTTGAATGTTTACTCATTAGGGAGTGGCACTGCTTTGAGAAGGACTAGGATGTATGGCCTTGCTGGGGTAGGTGTGGCCTTGTTGGAGGAAGTGTGTCACTAGGGGTGAACTATGAGATTTCAAAAGCCCAAGCCTGGCCCAGTGTCTCTCTTCCTGCTGCCTTTGGATCCTGATGTAGAACTCTCAGCTCCTTCTCTGGCATCCTGTCTGCTTGCATGTAGTCATGTCCCACCATGATAATAATGGACTAAACCTCTGAAACTGTAAGCCATTCCCAATTAAATGCTTTATTTTTATAAGAGTTGCCTTGGTCATGGTGTCTCTTCACAGCAATAGAACAGTGATTAAGACAGACTCACTGAGTGTAATTAGGGTGTTTGCATAGACATGGGTAGCTGTGGGACTATTAACTGGGGTACAGGGAACTTACCAGTGCCTACTCTACTAAAAAGTAATGATGACCACCACCCCAGTAGCTATTAATCTAGCTATTTGGGGGCCAGTTAGAATGGAGGAGGTTTCGTCAGAGACAGGCCTATGAGAAGATAATATAGTTACTTCTAAAGTAACTAGCATTTTAATGAAACATTCAGGTATGTTATTACCTCATTTAACAGACAAAGAACTCATGATCAGGCATTTGAGACCAGATTTCTACCCTGAGGTAATGAACTCTATCCCAGACAATGTAACCAAATGCCTTGGAGTAATGCTGGTTTGATTGTTCTCAGTCACAAATACGGGTTACTATGGAAATCCACACAAAAATCAACACAAGTCCGAAATCTCTCTTCATCTCAGCTGTCAGAAATCCTCTGGAAATTATCAGAGGTCTCTCACATAAGCTCCTAACACAGAATATGAGAAATAGTCTGTTTCCTTACTTTGTAATCTGCACAAAATAATGCAAAAACAACACTTTTGCAAACATGCATGCATTTCTTGCCATTAGAAACTGCACTTAAGGAATTTAAAAATGGGAGTGGCATATCTATAAGGTATAAAGGTCTCTATTCTCCTTTGTAGCCAGAGACTACTTGGCTATTAGCCTATGACTAATAATTAAAATGTGTATTTCACTAGAAATCAGTTGGAAAAACTATAATTAGGAGTTAATTTGTCTGGTTTTGACCATCTCAGTTTCTACAGATTAAATCAAATCAAAGCCAAAGCAAAACCCAGTTATACTTACTCAGATAGTAACAGGAATAATAATGGACAAGAGAGTTTCCTAAAATAACTCCCATTTAGCATGGTAGTGTCAGCCATTCCAGACGGGACTTTGGGTATTGGTAGTTACCCACGTCCTTACCCCAGATAATCCATTGGTAATGGTGTCACAGATTGAAAACTGACCCAATCACAGGACTGTCTGAAGTTTTACAAAAGTTACCTTCACAGAGTCCCTTGCTGTTCCTTTTCCAGCCATAGCAGCAGGCTATCTTAGTTCCATAGCGACAGAGGCCAGGCTGGCGTGCCAGTGCTGGCAACCCGTAATCCCCTGGACTGTGGATAAAGAACCAGATGTTACCATCGAGAAAACAGAGAGAGCCACAGAGACTCTTCCTTGTCACAGGAGCAGCAGGAAAGATGCCAAGAATCTCTGTGATTTCCACAGACCTAAAGGAAGTGCTAGATTCTGCAAGGGGGGAAAAATCTGAATTTGGGAGTTGGCAGCCTCTGCCTTCCATCTCTTGCCAACTTCTCTCTAGTTTTGTCCATTCCCTATTTTGCCTAGGGTTAAAGAAATTGGTTACAGAATCTATACAGGTAGAGTGCATGAAAGTGACCAAAACACGGACATTTCTGAAACTGGTAGAATGCCACTTCTCCAGTCTGTTCTGAATGGGCACAGTGACAGTGGCTTTCCAGGTCTGGCTTTGTGTCAATGACTCACAGGCTAAGTGGCTTTGGCTCAGACAAGAGCTCTACACTTTTTCTTCGTGGACCACCTGGGAGTCATCGAACAGCCTGGAATCACCATATACTATGGATGGTTAAGAGTGGGCGACTATTCTGCTAAGTCATCTCAGGTTTCAGAGGAGGGAATTCCAACAGCACGCAGAGGAGACATGTCCCCAAGCAGAGCCAGGTGCTGGGGATTTAAACTTGCTGTGCTTCAAAACAGCCTCGTGGAAACACAATTTGCTAAACTCTTAACCATTGAGCAAGAATCAGCAAACATTTTCTCAAAGGAACTCGAGGTAAATATTTCAGGCTTTGCAGACCATAGGTTTCTGTCTATGTGCAAAAGCAGCCATAGGCAATAGCAAACAGATGGGTGTGATTGTTCCAATAGTTCTTTATTTCTGGGGTTGGGAAGCTGGCTAA
This sequence comes from Peromyscus nudipes, assembly GCA_902168325.1. NCBI lineage: Eukaryota > Metazoa > Chordata > Mammalia > Rodentia > Cricetidae > Peromyscus > Peromyscus nudipes. Next base: position 48,283 of record CABHPH010151906.1, on the reverse strand, counting down.
GTCAGCAAAGTGTTTCATGTATCCCAGGCTGGCCTTGAATTTGCTATGTAACCAAGGTGGACCTTGAACTTTGGATCTTCCTGCTTCCTCCTTCCTAGCACTGAGATTACAGATGTGCACTACCATTTCTGGTTTTGGTTTGTGTTGCTGAGTATCAAACTCTGGGCTTCCTGGGTGTCAGGCGAGCACTCTTTAAACTGAACTGCATCCACATCCCTAAACATAGAATTCTTTTATCCCATCATTAACCATGTGGAAATGTCAAAACTGGTTTTGGTTCATTTGTTGTATAAAAATGGGGCCACTTTAGTTTGTGGGTTGTAGCTTGCTGACCCCTGATCTGAAAAGTGAGCTCCTGCCGCCCAGGAAGAGCCCTAAGTGACACTCCCAGGTAGGAAGCTCCTGGTCTGTTTTCCTGCTTGATGCCTTGGAGTTGGACAGAACTGCTACCAGACTAGAAGAAAAGCCATACAACTTAAGGAGGGCTGCATTTGATATTCCTCGTGCATATGAAATACAATGGCAAACCGTTTCTTGAGCTCTTTAACAGATAAGCAATGCACATTTTACCAGGTACAGGATTGAATATATGCTAATTTGTAGTATTTTAGTCCAAGTCAGACAGTTAAACAAACTTGTTCATTTCTCTCATGATCTGCCTTTTCTACAAACTTCATTTCCAGCGATTAAAAAGGTGCCGTTTGGGACGTCTCATTCACCAAGAGCACAAAATGCGAGAGAAAATAAAGTTCTGCAAGAGAACCCTCCCCCCCATTTTTAAACACTTTATTTATTTTTATTTTATGTGCATTGGTGTTTTGCCTGAATGTATTTCTGTGTGGGGGTGTCAAATTCCCTAGAACTGGAGTTGTAGATAGTTGTGAGCTTCCATGTGGGTGCTGGGAATTGATTCTGGGTTTTCTGGAAGAGCAGCCAGTGCTCTTAACTGCTGAACCATCTCTCCAGCTCCCAACCTTTTCATTTTTAATAGAAATTTACTCAACTACTTAGAGCAGGGTTTCTCAAACTCTATATTACTGATATGTAGGCTGAATGATTCTTTGGGTTTTTTTGTGGGGGCTATTTAGTAGCATCCATGGTTGCTGTCTATAGTTGTCAATAGCATGTATCCCCCAAGTTGTGACAATCAAAAAACATCTCTCGCTTAGCTGAGTGTGGTGGTGCACACCTATAATCCTAGCAATCCTATAACACCCATAATCCTCTGGAGTGAGAGACAAGAGAATTATAGGCCAGAAAGATATACACAGCAAGTTCCAAGCTGGTTAGGGTCATATAGCAAGATGCTGTCTTAAAAACAAAAGTGACATTTGCCAAAAATCCCCCACAAGGCAGAACTGTCTTCTATTAAGTACCATTACTTTAAAGTGAAACATTTGTTGAGCTTTTTCTGTGTTCCAAGCTCTTACTTGGCCACATGGATGGAGCAGAGGACAAGAAAGAGCCAGCCTTTGATTTTTAGTTCATAATCTATGGCAAACAGATGCACTAGAGTATAGAACAGCCTGGCAGCTACCATTAAAATGCTTTGAGAAAGGGCTGTTTTCAGTGCTTGGTACTGAACACAAGCCTAGTTAGTGCAGGCTAGGCGAGTGCTCCACCACTGCATCCCCAGACCTGAGAAAGAGCTTTGACTGAGAAATATTGCAACTATGTGTCCTAATCAAATCTGTATCTTGCTGACAATTCTACAAGGGGTGGTTACCTTGCTCTTGACCCACAACATAACTAACAATGACCAAGGAAGACACTGTAGACTACTGAACACAAACTGTGAAGTAAAAAGCTGTTACTCCATACATGATGTCCTGAAACAGTTTTGATTTTAGCATTTAAAAAATTGAGATACAATTCATAAAATGCAAAATACATTTTAATATACATGCTTCCAGTCAGTGGGTTTTGGTATTCTCATTATATTATACACATACCACCTAGTAATTAATTCCAAGACATTTCCATCACCCCCCAAAAGGAACAATTATTCCGAACTCCTCCTCTACATGTCAATGCAATGTCCTTGTAACCATAAATCTATCTTTAATCTATGCATTTGCCTTTTCTGGATATTTCATATAATCAGAAACACACAATACATAGTTTTGTGTGTCTAGCTTCTTTAACTTCAGGTTGTAGCACATAACAATCCTTTACTCCTTTTTATTGCAGAGTGATACGTCATTGTATGGATATACTGTGGTTTATTGTTTACTCACACAACAATTGATGAACATTTGAGATTTTTTCACCTTTAGCTATTATGAATAATGTTGCTATGAGCATTGGTATACAAGTTTCATATTTCTTGGTTATACAGTTAAGAGTGTAATTGCTGCAATATTGAATATATTGATATTGAATATATTGAAATTCTAATTCCAATGCGGAATCATTTGGAGGTGGGGCCTATGGGAGGCAATTAGATAATAAAGTTGAAGTCCACATAAATGGTATTAGTGCCCTTATAAGAAGAGGCAAGAGAACCAGCTCACTTGAGAAGTCCACACCTGGAAGAGAAGCCTCGCTTGAATGCAACTGTGCTGTCACCTTGCTCTTGGATTTATAGCTTCCTAAACTAAGACTTAGGATGGACCGAAGTCAGCCACACGCAGTGAGGGAAGGAAGACTATGGGGAGTGGAAAGAAAATGAGATAAGAGAGCTGCATCTGTGCTCTCAGAACCTGGAAGGTTAGCACACACAGAGAGAAAGGGGAGCGGCTTGGTGTAGGACAAACATTAATGGTAGGCAAGAATCCTGTCATCCAGTGAGGGCTCTGAGGTTTTATGTCCTAATGGCAACAGCACAGCTGTGAAGGGAAGCAAGAGAGTTATTTGACAGAATTTTCTTTTAGCCAGGTAAAGGTGATGCATGCCTCTGATCTCAGCACTTGGGAGGTGGTAACAGGCTTCCTTTTGAGCCACCACCAGCCAGCTCACAAATCATGACACGAAGACTTCTTATTAGCTATGAATGCTCGGCCTTAGCTTAGGCTTGTCCCACTAGCTCTTATAAATTAATCTAACCTGTTTCTCTTCATCTACATTTCACCTTCGGGCTTTTTGTTTTGTCTTGTTTTGTTTTTAGGATCACAAGGAGTTGTGTTTTTTAATTGATACTCAATTTCTACATATAATATTACACAAATTAAAGATGTATCAACAATTCTATTTATGATACAAACTCATAAACAATCATAAAACTACAAGTCAGTGCATTTTGGTGGTAGGTACTTTAGTAAACAGTGCAAATATTAAACTCAGCTACTTCATGAAAATCAGCTTCCCACAAAAGAACTCACAGGTTGCTTAAGATGTCAAACACAAGTCAAGTCAAGATCACTTTGAAGAAAAACTTGGGATCCAGGTGTGGTAGCACATGTCTCAGAAAGCTGAAGTAGGCAGGTGGTGAAATCATGACTCAAAAAACTGGTGATAAAAATGCTAAACATTCAGCAATTTCATTTAGGAATCGGAAAGTATATGCATATTGGGAACTCTAAGAAGACACCTCCATGTTCTGCTCCATAGGTCCTGTGCTCCAGGAGTAATTCCACTGCTGCAGGATCTCTGTAAGAAACTATTGTTTCAAAGTCCTAAACAAACAAGTTGGCAATTCATACAAAAGGGTTTAAATAAGACTTTTCTATTCAAAAGAAAACTAATGCAATCTCCATAAATTAAGAAAGTCTTATGAAAATGCTGCCCAGGCATGGAAGCCAGGCCAGCACTCACTGCCACTGACTGTCTTATACAGCACTGGTGACAACCTGTGAGGAAGGGAGAGCTGGGTACGGTCCTAGCTCTTCTAACCTGTACTCGGATCTAGCCTTCACACACACAGTTAGGTGCTGTGAGCTACTAGCTGGCTGCTTGTCACAAGAGCTTCCAATTGAAAGGTCTAAGCAAACCATCTTGAAGCATGCCCTAGGCGATGGACTGAGACCAGGCCTGGCAGCTCCCACCTTCTGACACCATCACTCAGAAGTCTGGAACTGTTGAGTGGGCAAAAGAAGCATCCGACAATCATATTTCTAATAAAAATGCAAAAGGCCATGGCAAACGTGAGAGGGAAGTGGGGTACCACTATGCTGTTACCCACAGTTGTCCTGACTGTGAGATTAGGAGTTGGCAAAAGGTTGAGAAAGGACCCAGCAGGCGTAGTCTCAAGCCATTCACTAGGATCTATGGGGGCACACCTGTTATCTGTTTCCTCAGCTCCCAGCAAAGCAATGGCCACGAAGCTGGTTCTAGCACAAACGCTACAGTGTTAAGAGCAGGGGAAGAGTTTTCTGTACAGAACAGATGACCCAAAGAAACCAATGGTTTCTCAGTTTCTGTGCTTTACAGACAATACAGATACGAAGTTTTCAGGACTCAGCACACTGGCTTGATTTCCAAAATGCATCACTTTATTTTTCCCCATTAGCTGGCCACACATTATAAACTCTGAGCACATGACAATCACATGATCTCTTCAGTGAGCTCCCAGGTAAATCCTGGCTCTCCCGGAGCTTGGAGTCCTGAGGTTTCAAATGTTAAAGCTTTCACCACAGCCACAAGTCCCTTTGATGTTGGGGTTATTGAAAACAAACTCACTGGATGGTTTGTTTTCCACACAGTCCATTTCTGTTCCTAAAAGTGTTAACTGTACTTTCTTTTCCATGAACACTCTGACTCCATCTTGAATAACTTCATCAGAATCTCCTTTTGTCTTTGTATACTCTAGGGTATAAGAGAGGCCATTACAGCCCCTGGTTCTCACACTAACTTTCAGACCCACATGCTCTGGCTTGTCTTTAGGAAGCTGTTTTATTTTGTTCACAACTGAGGGGGTCAGCGTGAGTGCTGCCCGAGTGGCCTGCAGCTACCTCTTGCTCACCGCCCACACTGTGGCGTGGACCAACGACACCGACATGTCCATGTCACTGCGTGATAGCTCAGCCTCTCTCCATGGACACGGCTGGCGCCCACCTTGCAACTTTTTACATTTCTTTCATTTTGTATATCTTACTTTTCTTCCATGTTTGGCTAGCTGGTGGCTGCCTGCCTGGCTGGCCCCTGGCGTCTTCCTCTCTTTCTCCCTCATTCTCTCTTCTCTCCCTCCTCCCATCTCTCTCACCTAGATTCCTTCGTCTCCTTATTCTCTCTGCCCACCAGCCCCGCCTATCCCTCTACTGTTTAGCTATTGACCATTTAGCTTTTTATTAGACCAAATGCCTTAGGCAGGCAAAGCAACACATCTTTACAAATGCAGCATAAACAAATGTAACACATATTTACATAGTTAAAGTAATATTCCACAACAGGAGATGGAGGCAGCAGGATCAGGAATCAAGACCATCCTTAGATACACAGTGAATTCAAGGTCATCCTGAGTGTCCTGGCTAGTTTTATGTCAACTTGACACAAGCTAGAGTCATTTGAAAGGAGAGAACCTCAACTGAGAAAATGCCTCCATAAGATCTGGAAGCAAGACAGTAAGCAGCACTCCTAGATGGCCTCTGTATCAGCTTTTGCCTCCAGGTTCCCACCCTTCTTGAGTTCGTCTTGTCTTCTTTTAGTGATGAACAGTGATGTGGAGGTATAAGCCAAATAAACCTTTTCCTCCTCAACTTGCTTTATGGTTATGGTGTTTCATCACAGCAATAGTAACCCTAATGAAGACATTGGGATACAGCAGACATTTTCTAAGACCAAAAACCAAAACCAACCAAACAAGTAAAACAAAAAAGGAAGGTCTAGGAAGATGGCACAGTTGGTAAGGTGCATGCTGTGTAACCATGAGGACCTGAGTTAGGATCCCCAGCACTTTTATTAAAAAAAAAGTCAGGAGTGGTGGTGCATACCAGTAACATACCAGTAACTTCCAGCACTGGCAGGCAGAGATAGGTGGATCTCTAGAGCTAGCCAGCCCAGCTAGTCTAGCTCATTTGGTGAACACACAAGTTTAGTGAGACACCTGGTCTCAAAAAAATAAGATGAACGACAGTTATTTCTGACCCCCACTCTTATGCATGTGCACCTGGACACACACACATACGCTTGATTTTCCTTTAGATAAAACATTCTCATGGCAGTAATCTGGAGAATGTACTGGAGGGAGGGTGGAAGAATCAGAAGTATCAGTTGGCTCAGAAGACAAATTATGGTTCCTTGGAGTATAGCAGTAGAGGTAGGAGTTGGGAGGAGTAGATGGAATTTTGATTAGAATATTCATCCATTCATTCTTTCATGTATTCACTCAGCTATTGTATTGAGTTCCTACAATGTATTAGGCACCAGGTTAGTTTCAAAAGCAGTGGTTCTCAACCTGTGGGTTGTATCCTCTGTGGGGGGTTGAACAACCCTTTCACACGGGTCACCTAAGACCATTGAAAAACAGATATTTATATTACTATTCATAACTAGCAAAATTACAGTTATGAAGTAGCAACAAAAGAAAGGAATCTTATGGTTGGGGGTCACCACAACATGAGGAACTGTATTAAGGGGTCACAGCATAAGAAGATCTTAGAGGAGATGTTGAGTAGAAAGCTGGATATTTGGGCTCAATATCCAGGAAGCATGACTGGATTTGGGAAACATCTATATGTAGATCTTCCTGAAGCTGAGGAAGGAGATATAGAGTACGAAGAGGAGACTTAGGGCAGAGCTCCAAGGAAACTAGCACATAAGAGATGGGACAAGGAAGAGGAAAGAAGGTTCAGGAAGTTGGAGGCAATCCTCAGAGGATAACAGGTATTATGGATTTAATATGAAATGCCCCACATAGGCTCAGGTGTCTGAACACTTGGTCCCAAGTTGGTAGCACTGTTTTGGGAAGTTGTGGAACCTTTAGGAGGTAGACCCTTGCTTGAGGAAGTCAGACACTACAGGCATCAAGGGTTAGAACACCATCTGGCTCTCTACTCTGTGGTCCAGCTCTGCTATACACTCCTGATACCATGAATGGAGCCAGTCACTATGCCTTCCCCATGATGGACTGTATTCCATTCAACCATGAGCCCAAATCAATAAATCTTTCCTACCTTAAGCTGGTTCTGTTGGGCATTTTGTCACAGTAATGAGAAAGGTAACTAATACACCATGTCAGTACAGGAAAGCTAAATGAGGAAAGAGAGTAGGAGCAGCAGCTGAATGGTGAGAGACTGATTAATCTGATGATTTGCATTATGGCTTCCATCCTGGGTTTGGTTATTGGTCCTATATGTATTAGCTTTCTGACCTTCAGAAGTTACTTCAGCTTTTCATTCCTCCGTTATTTCATTTCTGAAATGTATGTAAGGAAATTACCTTATGGGCATTTATGTTAATGAAACTACTTTGAACTGTGAATAACAGTAAATACTCCCCAACTGATGGCCTATTATTAGCACTAACTGTGGGATTAGCTGTAGGGGGATTTTTCTGTCCTGCCAGCCAGCTTCCAAATAATCACATGGAGACTCATTATTAACTGTGAAAGCTTGGCCAATAGCTTAGGCTTGTTTCTAACTAGCTTTTATAACTTAAATTAATTCATTTCTATTAATCTATGTGCTGCCCTGAGGCTCATTTACCTCATCTATGTACTGACCATCCTGCTTTCCTGCTTCCTTTGTCTCTTCTTGTGTCTCTGCCCTTCTTCCCATTGTCCTCTGTGCTTGGAAAACCTGCCTAGCTATTGGATGTCCAGCTTTTTACTAAGCCAATCAGAGTGACATCTTCACAATGTACAAAAAAAGATTATTCCACAAATAACATTAGTAGATGTGTTGATTTTCAGAAGAGCCATGCTTCCCACAAAAGTGTCCACCATAGAACCCCTGCCTTCATCAGGGGAAGTTGTGGCCTTGCTTAAATGTGATAATAGATTTCTAAGAGCAGAATAATTGAAGTCCTTTGCCAACTATGTCTGTGCAGTTAGAAGCCTTCAAGGTGCATTCTTATGGTTGCCATCATTTCCGTATAATTTAGTTTTGTATATTTGTAGAATGAGTTTTCATTATAATGGGGCATTTATAGAATTTTACCTTAGAGAAAGTGACCTTATATATCACCTAATTCCAACTGATCATTTTATACATAAAGAAACAAAGGCCAAGAAAGGCTAGTCAGAGGAGAGCATAGTTCATGAAATTATTCATCTATCTCTTTTGTAGTTGTTTCTTCAATGTTGGAGGGAGGGTAGGTATAACAAGACTCATGTGGTTCCTCATTGAGGTTATATAAGCAGTCAATAATCTCTGAAAGAGAGGACTGTTTAGTGGAGCTGCTTGAAAGTTGTGAGCCATCAACCATGCTAAGGTGGGCCTTATGGTGATGTGGCTGCCAGAGTCAATCACATTCTTGTCAGTAACTCTGAATGCTGGACTCAGAATTATTATTTTTTTATTTTTTTATTTTTTGGTTTTTCGAGACAGGGTTTCTCTGTGTAGCTTTGCGCCTTTCCTGGAGCTCACTTGGTAGCCCAGGCTGGCCTCGAACTCACAGAGATCCGCCTGACTCTGCCTCCCGAGTGCTGGGATTAAAGGCGTGCGCCACCAAAGCCCAGCCATTGCCCTCTTTATCTGGGAACTAACTGAAATAGACTTCCCAGGAAAAGTCATGCCATACCTTCCACCTGCCCATTTCCCTATACAAAATGTTAGGGACTTAGACAGCAGAAATTGTACTAGGCACCGAGACTTTAAAGGGTTATATAAGAACAAAGAACTTAGAGCCTATTGGCAACAATGGACAAGTACAACAACTGTACTCTAGTACATGAGCTGTACCAAAGAGGAGAGTTCTCAGGAGCTAGGGGAGTATATAAGAAGTATTTGGTTAGTATGAGTGAGTAAGGTTTTCTGGAGGAAATGAGGCTCAATATGAAGACTTAGCCTAGTGAAGTGGGAATGAGGCTGGGGGAAGGAAGATGTTTCAGGAAGAGAGAATAGCTTATGCCAAGGATGCAGCTACTAAGATCATGAGGGCTGGCAAATTTAAGCCTAGACAAAAGCATGCCTTTAGAGTGGGAGAGGATGAAGGGGAGCTGGGGGGGATGGTGATAGAGGAGGGGCAGAGAGATAAGCAGGAGCTGGAAAGAAAATGTTCATGAGAAACATTTTGTTGATGCTGAAAGCTCCAGAGAGTTCTAGAAAGGCTTTAAACAGTGAAAAACAGTAATGATTTTGCAGTAGAAGTGTGGGGATTTCGATAAGTTCCAGTCATTTCTGCATGGTTAGATATTAAGTAAAATAAAAACAGAAATTTGTTTCAATATGTTCTATTTTAAACACCTAATTAGAAACCAGTACAGGGTCTCTGGTACAGGTGGCCAAGCCAATTTTCTATGTATAAGTCAAAGTCAACTAGTCTGGATTGGAAATAATACCACCTGGGGATAAGGAGTTAGAGGAGTTACCAGAAGATGCCATTCACATGCTGTTTGCACATTTACAAAGTTCCTCAGGAAAAAAATGCTTTCTCAAGTTTTATTGCTTTCACATGCCTTACCAGGTACACTGGGGAACCCAAGAAGTCCGGGTGATATTAATTTGTTCCACATCATCATTTTGATGATTAAGTGTCACTCATAAAATGTTCCAAGTGCTAATGGCTAACACTTGGGCCATCAAAATCTTGTGAACAAATCAAGATTCCTTCCCCACCACAAAAGATACCTTTCCCATCACAAATGCAGCTTAGTAGTTCAGCTCTGTTGGAAGATTGTAACCTTAGACCCAGGTACGGTGGCCCAGGGCTGGAAGCTCTGGAAGCCTAAGTAGGATGAGCATGAGTTTGAAGCTAGCCTGGGCTCTATAGTGAGTTTCAGAACAGTCTGGGCTAGGCAGGGAGACATTGTCTCAAAAACAAAGAAATTTAGAGCTGGGGATATGGCTCAGTGGTTAAGAGCACTAGCTGCAATTGCAGAGGACCCAGATTCAGTTCCCAGCACCCACACGGCAGATGATACTAACTGTAATCCCAGTTCTAGAGGATCTGATGCCCTCTTCTGACCACTGCAGGTACCAGGTACTTAGGTGGTGTACACACATACATTCAGACAGAAAACTCATACAATAAATAAATAAATAAATAAATAAATAAATAAATAAATAAATAAAT
>CABHPH010151905.1:0-37705 GCA_902168325.1 Peromyscus nudipes | reverse complement strand
ATGAATTAATCTCAATACACTTAAATACTGTCAACTAAATGGAGAAATAACGGCATAACAACTTCCCCACCCACACTCACGTCTGTGGGCTAGTTTGATCATACCCGTATGAGGGTGTGGCTTCTGGTTTCACAAGGGTAAGACAGAATAAGGTTTAGATTTCAAATTCTACTCTCTGTTTCTGTGCTAGGGAGGCATGTAAAGTCTGTGTGTAAAGATGTGATTAACAACATGACAGAAATTGATTTAAACTGCAGCATCTAAGAAAGATTTAGAGAACACCCTGTCCCACCTACTTATTTTAGAAAAACAGATGCAGAAATTGAGATGGCCTCACTAATTTGTCTGAGGTTCTAGGTCAGAACTGGCTGGACAAACACAGCTCTGCATCCAGGGCTCACACTGATCACTGACACCAAATGCCCCTAGAATTTAATTCCAGGCCTATGCAAGGAGAATACTTTCCAACAGGTCACATCAGGAGGATAAATACATAGTAGTCATTTTTGTCTAGGCCTGCATAAAGTCTGTGTAGCCCAGCAGTGCTTGAAAGTTACTGTTGGCCAGGGCAGGGGGTGGAGGCTTGAGTTCCAGGGACCCATCAGGCTGGATCTGTGCACATATGTGTGATCTGGAATAGGCCCAAAGACTGGATATGGTGCAGATGTACAAGGATCAGAGGACTCACTAGAGGGAAGCTGAGCATAGGATGTGGCACCTAGGCAAAGCCTGGGTTTGGATGTGCTGAGGGTAACAGGAATGGAGGAGGAACACAGGAAAAGTGCAGGTAGCCTACATGGTCCATACCATGCATGATGGCTATTTGCTTTAAGGGTTTTGTTTTTGTTGTTGTTTGTCTTGTTTTGTTTATATCAAGGGATCCAAGAGCCTTCAAAAGGAATTCCATGCACACACCAGCCCCTGACACCTGGAACTGGAGGTTGTATATCACCTCACTATATCATATCATATCATACAAGGCAACATAGACATTTATAAATGGTAGAGGTTTTCACTCATAAGTGAAGATCTCAGAGAGAATGGAATGGTGGTCATTAGAGACTGGGGAGGGTATAGGGACAGAGGAGAAAGGAAATTAAACAACCGTCAGAGCACAGTTATGGGAAGTGGCATTTAGACTGGTTTTTCTATTGCAGAGTAGTTAACTCCTGCTTAAAATAACATTTAGTGTCTTCCAAAATCACTATATGGTATGAAATCCTCAGCACACGAGGGGGCATGTGAAGAGATGGAATGTAGATTATCTTGGCTTGCTGATTGAAGATTGAATTCATGTACCAAGTTTCCAACATGTTCCCCCCAAAGCTGTACAAATAGAGAATGGATAGATAGCTCAGTGGGTAAATGCTTGCTCTGCAATCATGGGGACCTGATTCAGTCCCCAGAGCTCATGTAAAAAGTGCTTGGATGGTTATAGACCAGCGAGAGATGCTGGCCAAAAAACAAAGTAGATTGTTTCTAAAGAACAACAAAGGAGGCTGACCTCTGGCCTTCACACACATGCACTCTCACACAACGCACTCTCACACACATGCACACACACATACTCTCACACACATGTACACACACATGTGCACACGCATGCACACACACTCTCACACACTGACCCAACACACACACACATGCACATACACACAAAGATGTACAAAAATGTCTCAATAAAAATGTGTAGCTACCATAGTAGAGAGAAAATCTGTAGTTTAAGGACAAATAGGCTGAATTCATAGAAACCACCCTATTGTCCACTAGAAACCACCTCAAAATAAAGGAAACAAAGATCATCTCTATCTAAATGAGAATATAATATTTCCTAGGCTTGGATTCTAATTGCTCCTTACAAATGGAAGAAATTAAGTTTATTGGCTCTCTCAAAGGGCCTTGCAGAGAAGAGAATGCCCTATCTGAACACAGGAGACACAAAAAGCCTTGGCACTAAAGATGGTCTACATGATACTCTGCAGAAAATATAGCTAATTCAAGCATGCTCTTGTTGTGGCTTGCAAAAGCCAATTTTCCCAGGAAAGTGTATATTTTTTATGAGGCTCTGACCTAGAATTCAACTCAAGTTGTTTTTATCTCCCCGGTGAATGGTTGCTGGTCCCAGGTTTAAAAAGCTTGTCTAGCTTTGTCTTCTCTTGTTGCTCTGCTGATTAATTCCTCTCTTCTATGAAAAATTAAAATGTCAGATGAATGACAAGCATTGTCTAATTCTTATAAAGTTAGGGATTTGTTTCAAATAATTTTTATGAAGTATCAAGCAGAATATATAAACCAAGTACATGACAGTATATGAATATGATAATAACATATGTCATCAATATTCTGGTTTTGATACAGCTGGGCTGCATTTCCTGTCTATAAAATATTCCTGGTGGCATAAGATTTTCACAACTGCTTCTGCATTTTGTTGTGTTAGTCTCATAAAAAGAGAGCTGAGCAGGATGAGAGGGAAAACTATGGATCTTTTTGATGATTGCTTGATTCTGATTTCTAGAAAACTGGCAGAAAAAGGTCAGGTAGTGACTAGTTGAAAACAGACAGGGTTTGATCCAGAACCATGGGCAATGCCAATTATAACATGCAATTTGATTGACAATTCCAGAGTCTACGGACTTCATACTGATGATGGTAGACTCAGAAAAATTGGTTTTCTTTTTCTTTTGTTTGTTTGTTTTTAATAATTTCCTGGTGAAACTAACAGAATGTTCTATTCATATGAGAGAAATCCCATTCAGGTTCTTTGTGTTGGAATTTTTTTTCCTAATGCAATTCTAAGCAAATGTGCCAACTCAGGAAGCATCTAGTCATGGGTCTGGGGGTGTCAATTCTGAGACACACCTGGCTACCTCAGAAGTGGTGTAGCACTTCTTGTGAGAAAACAGCTGTTGTTCATTCAGCTCTTGCCATGTACTAGGAACTACACAACAATATCCATGTATGATTACATGTGTTACAAACACATCAGCCTGATTCTGTAAAACATTTCCCTTTAATCCAACTCTTCAGTTGACTGCCATGCCAAATTCCAGTCTGAGAATGGAGCCCAGGTTTGATTAGGGAAAATTAAAACCCCTGCATGGTTTCAGTTTTGTCCTTGCCTCCTGGCCACAGACAGCTTCAAAAGAGAAGGCAGGTGGTCAGAAATGGTCACAATACTAAGGTCATTTGTCAGCATAAGATGAGCTCTGGGGAAAGCCTGGGTTTGTTGAAACTCCAACAGAGTTTCCACACTATGTTCTCCCTTCTCTGTCCCTCATTCCTACATTCCCTCTGACTTTGACTCCAGGGGAATTTATGCAGCCACAGCTTCCTGTTGACTTAATGTTGGCTAGCCACTGAACCCTCAGGCCTTTCCTATGTGGTCTCCATTAAGTCTTACTCATTTCTTTCTTATGTAAACAATATTGATCTTTGGACAAACATATTGGTTTGTTTTTCTATTAAGAGCATCCACCTAAATATCCTTCTAAGTATTTGGGTTTTTGTTTGTTTTTGTTTTTTTGTTTTTCCAGGTAGGGTTTCTCTGTGTAGTTTTGGTGCCTGTTCTGGATCTCACTCTGTAGACCAGGCTGGCCTTGAACTCACAGAGATCCACCTGGATCCTGAGTGCTGGGATGAAAGTTGTGCGCCACCCCCACCTAACCAGTATTTGTTTTTATATTCATATCCTTGTGTCGATCTCAGCCTTGGTGGAAGAAGCTTATATTTGCAGTGGGGGACAGTTAATGCAGAGGCTCACGGGTCAAAGTGCTAAGGAGAAGTGACTGTTGAGTGGTCGGCCTTAAGTGTGACATCACCTCCTCCACTACTCAGTAAACATCATGGAAGAAGGGCAGAAAAAATACAAGAGGGTCAGTGGGATGTCTCAGTGGATAAAGAAAGGCCCTGGCTGCCAAGACTGATGACCCGGGTTCTATGCTGAAAACCATGTGGAAGAAGGAAATAACTAACTCCTAGAAGGTGTTTTCTTATCTCTATACTTACAACATGGTAATCACACATGCACATGTGTGTGTACATGAGCACACATGCACACACACACACACACACACACACACACACACAATCCATGGAAGTAGAAGGGGGAGAGAAGATACTGAGAAGATATAATCAAAGTACACTATATATCAAGTATGAAATTATAAAAGAACAAATCAATTTTAAAAACATAGTAAAAATATTCATTTAATTGTCTTGATCTTTGATCTGTAGTAAATATGTATAGTCCTAAGAATAAGGGTGTTTTGGGTACTTTCCTGATTCTGAACAGCAAGTATTTATGGAGAGAATATTGATAACCATCTGCATTTTTCAGTTGGATCATGATTGCTACCTAGGCTGTAACTTTCTTGGTCTGAGTCAAAGTTGGAATCAGAGCCCCTTCTCCTATTTCAGAGCCCCAAGGAGCCATGGAGTACACTCCCAGCTCACTTGCTTGGGGTGGAGACAGACCACTCATTGATCCTGCCAAAGACATACAGAGGGATAGAGCAAATGTAGTCCTTGCAAGACGGAGAGAATGTGGTTTACAGACCTGAAATGTGAGGCTGGCTTCTGCCCTGCTTTCAGGGGATGGCTGTGGCTTCTAGTTCCTGCTTCCTCTGATCACTACACAATTTCAGAGTTTTCATGCACATTTTCAAAGAATCCCTTTTGTGCTCGAGGCTAGTGCTGGCTTGGGGCTTGCAGATAAGTGCATGGAAAGATGCAACTTTCTTGTCTTCTCCTCCATTGCTATCTCCCTGCAGTGAGACCCAGTTATCTGGATCTGCAGCCTCTGCCTGCCTGGTGTCTTTATATCCACTGTCGCTTTCCTCCCATGCCCAATGCTAGCTAGGCCAGCCTGCTGGGGCCTGGGCATGTCAAACTTAATGCAACTTCTGAATGTTGTGTTACTTTTCCTGAGACAAAGTAGACTAACAAACAAACACAACCTGTTCATCCCAAATAAGGTACCTACAGACCAAAGAGAGGGGCATTCTGTGGGGTCTCTGAAGGTGTCACAGCAGGCAGCGAAATGATGCACAAAGAGATGAGAATGAAAACAGTCCAGCCTTCGTCAGAATGTATCACACTGCATTTGGTGTTCAGTCTGATGGCAGGCCGTTTATTGCCACCACATGTCCATACAGCACAATTTGGAAAAAAGTTTCCTGGTGCTCAAGGGGGCATAATTGTATTGAAACTCAAAGTACATGTGATTTCTTCCAAGAAGATGGGTTCTGGAGATAAGCTACCCACCTTAGATTAAGGAACTAAGGAAGGATCTGGCCTGGTGTTGGTCATATAGATAGCATAGAGGTCATTTGGGCTATTAGGCATCTCTGGCCATGATTATGGTAGCTTGAGTATGGCCTAGCCCTACAGATAACACACATCACCAGGCTGTTAACTACCTCCAATTCCCAGCCATCTGGATGGAAAAGCAGGTTGTGCATTGTTTCCTTTAAGAGGACAGTCCTTTGTGCTTAACATTCATGGTTTCCTTGGTCATCTGTGGACATATGGACTGTAGTGCTTCCAAAAGGATTCTATGCAAGTCTAACTTGGTGAACCAAGGAGTGAATTGGGTTACTGGGTGACTCTTTGAGCCACTGAGAAATCTCACCCCCAACATAGCTAAATCGTGAGTAGATGAGCCACTGAAGAGTCCTAACCCCTAGCCACTCTTCTGTCTTCTCCAAACTGTAATATCCTACCTCAGACCACGTACAGCCAGAACATGGTAATCACTGTGGCTAAAGACAGAGAGAGAACCATGCAGCTCTTCTTTCAGTTATCCAACTACTGAAATGATGGATCCCCAAATCAAATTTCCCCAAGAATCCCAGGCCTAGGAAAGAGAAAGGCTGAGACACTGCCCCTGCCAGAGGAAGAACATGCCTTCCAGGAAGAGTTTTCACAGTTCTGACAATGTAAGCAAACATATATTTTCTGGCTTTAGTTTTATCTATTCTATGAAGTTTTACGTGTGGCAGAAAAAAATCAGAAAGAAACCAGGAGTCTTTCTCTCCAAAGTCTGGCCAAGCTATAAATAAGTCTGTTTTCCTTTACCAATATACCTCCTTATCTCTTTGGAGAAACAATAGGTTGATGAATCTGAGTGGCCGCTCCTATCAGCCTTGGAGAGGAAGTCAGAAGGTAAGCCTGTGGCTAACCGATCTTTTTAATTGGGGTGCAGAATAGGTCCCAGTTTCTGGGATGCTTTTCTCTGGTTCTCTCACCATTGGGTGTTGGTTGCATATTGGGAGGGGGTCAGGGAAATGGACTTTGGGATTTTGACCTGGCATTCTGTATGAAGGCTAATCTACTCCTTCAGTTTGATGAATCTGAGCATTCCTCCTAACCTTTTAGGTCTTAGATCTTGGCTTATTCCGTGGGGTTGGCTTCAATTTGTGAAGAAAATGTGGCTAAAACAATTGTCATTTTGAAGACCAGGTGGGCCATTTGCTGAGTGGTTGTTTGGTTATGTGACAGGAGAGCTCATGTTTTGTTTGGAAGGGTGTTTACTTTGTTTGCTTTTCTGTGTAGCATGGGTTGGCATTCAGGCTTAGATATTTGTTTAATCTTCCCCTCCATATTTGAGGAGTGAAAGCTATGTGAATTCACCTTGAGCCACTTTGCAGTCACCAGTTGATAGGAGATACAACTTCTCAGTGGTCTGGGGTTTAAACAAACATTTAGGTGCTGCCTCTGTTATGGAATAGATAGTAAGTTTCTTGGAAAACTTCTCAGCTTGCATTGAGTTCGAGTAAATTTTTTTTCTTTTATTTATTTATTTATTTATTTATTTATTTATTAAATTACACTCATGATATTCATTAATTACACTCATGATATTAATCACATTTGTGGTATTCATAGATTACATTCGCAGTATTCATTCAATTATATATATATATATATATATATACATATATATATATATATTTTAATTTTAAATCCCAAATGTCATTTATTGAAGAAGGGAGGAGGTCTTAAATACAGGCTTACAGCACAATGGGGGGACCCCAGAGGGCAGAAGTTCACTACTGATGTTTTACAATCTTGCTTCTAATCTGTTAACACCCATTATTCAGGATACACAGACAAGGAACTTCTCTTAAGCATTCAGGAGGGTGGAACCTGGCAGGGAATTAGTATAGGGAGAATATCAAGGTCAAGGTGCACAAGCAAGGCAGCAGTTACCCAAAATGGGGACCAGGGCCCTACAGGTCTCCCTTTTATTAAAAAATGAGCTTCTGACTTGGGTTGCGTGGGATGTCAGCAGGTCACCTTACCCGTCATGGAGACGCCTGCCCAGGCCACACAGGTGCTCTGTCTTAGGTTGGTGAGTGCCCCCCAGGCATTACCCGTCTCTGAATACTCATTTTCATACAGGCTCAATCGTGTGTGAGCTGCAGAGTTAATTGCTGCCAAAGATCTCAAAGTGGCACTGGGCTTGCAATCTGTGTGTTCGATACAGAAAAGACCAACAGAGGTCCTATCTCACCCATAGCCAGTAGGCTAAAGGCAACTGAGTCATTCCTTCCTTAACAAGCCATACTGTACATTGGTGTCCTTGTAAGATAGTATTCCAAAAGCAACTGGAACTTGAGTTTATAAATTTATAATTTTCAAAGCCAATCGAGATGTACATAACTACTGAATAAAATTTATCATGCCCAATAGAATGAAAGATTAACTAACTGTGGTAGCTACTTTTGTTGCCAGGGTCTCCATTGTGCTAGCTGTAGTAAGCAATTATGAAATGGTAATCCCAGAAAGAGTAGCAGTGGTGGGCGCCATTGCTATAACAGCAACAGCGGCAGCAGCAGTGTCAAATTCTGGCATGGATACAACTCCAGTAACACGTACCGCCAAGGCCCATTTTTCTTGATCCCAGAATGACTTTATCTGGCAGCTCTTCTGGAGAATACAATCTCATGGTTACAGTACCTAGGCTTACATTAATGCTTGCCAAAGCTGGCGATATTGGGCTCTCAATCTGCATTGGCATCAGAAGGGTAGATTTTTTTCATGAAGACCCGTTAGGTCTCTGTCATGCTGGGCTTCAGCAGCAGCCACAGGGTGCATTCAGTGCTCAGGAACCTCATTGTTCTGAGGAAAGACATAAACAGAACCCTGGGGCCACACCAACACTAGATCGGGTCTCCTCCATGTGCTAGTAGAAAAATCCTTCCATCGCTCCAGAGGGTGATTTGCAACAGGAGCTCTCCAGTGCTTATCTGCATTGGATATTCCAGCAGAATCCACCAGTAAACTCCAGGAGAATCCACCGATAAAAAATTTAAAATATTTAAAACAAGGGAAAGAATACAATGTGGAGAGGAATGATGAGTCCCTAGTTCTCTCTTTTTTTGCTTTAGTAAAATGTTTGTTTGTTTGTTTAATATTTCAAATTTTTCTTTTATTTTTATTTATTTTTTATTGTTTAAAATTAATTAATTTATTTATTTTTCTATTATCAGCTTGATAGAGTATGTATTCTTATCTTAATAGTAAGATGTTTCATTGAGGCTTGCTCAGTGGTTGAGTAAAACCAAAATTTATTATAAGCCACAGTCGTCCTAGGGACCTCCATGCTATATATATAGCCTCCATGGTTCTGTGGGTTGTAGTCTGATTGTTCTTTATTTTATATCTAGAATCCACTTATGAGTGAGTACATACCATGATTGTCTTTCTGGGTTTGGGTTACCTCACTCAGGATGATATTTTCTAGTTCCATCCATTTGCCTGCAAATTTCATGCTTTCATTGTTTTTCTCTGCTGAAAAATACTCCATTGTGTATATGTACCACATTTTCTTCATCCATTCTTCAGTTGACGGGCATCTAGGTTGTTTCCAGGTTCTGGCTATTACAAATAGTGCTGCTATGAACATAGCTGAGCATGTATCTTTGTGGTATGAATCAGCATTCCTTGGGTATATGCCCAAGAGTGGTATGGCTGGGTCTTGAGGTAGTTCGATTCCTAATTTTCTGAGAAACCGCCATACTGATTTCCACAGTGGTTGTACAAGCTTGCATTCCCACCAACAGTGGAGGAGTGTTCCCTTTGCACCACATCCTCTCCAACATTGACTGTCATTGGTGGTTTTGATCGTCGCCATTCTGACAGGTGTAAGGTGGTATCTCAGAGTCGTTTTGATTTGCATTTCTCTGATGATTAAAGATGTTGAGCATTTCTTTAAATGTCTTTCAGCCATTTGTGATTCTTGTTTTGTGAATTCTCTGTTTAGCTCTTTAGCCCATTTTTTTAATTGGATTGTTTAGTATTTTGATGTCTAGTTTCTTGAGTTCTTTATATACTGTGGAGATCAATCCTCTGTCAGATGTGGGGTTGGTGAAGATCTTCTCCCATTCTGTTGGCTGTCTTTTTGTCTTATTGACTGTGTCTTTTGCCTTGCAAAAGCTTCTCAATTTCGAGAGGTCCCATTTATTAATTGTTGTGCTCAGGGTCTGTGCTGTTGGTGTTATATTTAGGAAACGGTCTCTGGTGCCAATGCATTCAAGAGTACTTCCTACTTTCTTTTCTATTAAGTTTAGTGTAGCTGGATTTATGTTGAGGTCTTTGATCCACTTGGACTTGAGTTTTGTGCATGGTGACAGATATGGATCTATTTGTAATCTTTTACATATTGACATCCAGTTATGCCAGCACCATTTGTTGAAGATACTTTCTTTTTTCCATTGTATAGTTTTGGCTTCTTTGTCAAAAACCAGGTGTTCATATGTGCATGGATTAATGTCAGGGTCTTCAACTCGATTCCATTGGTCCACATGTCAGTTTTTATACCAGTACCAAGCTGTTTTTATTACTATAGCTCTATAGTAGAGTTTGAAGTCAGGGATGGTGATGCCTCCAGAGGTTGCTTTATCTTATAGGATTCTTTTAGCTATCCTGGGTCTTTTGTTTTTCCATATGAAGTTGAGTATTTTTCTTTCCAAGTCTGTGAAGAATTGTGTTGGGATTTTGATAGGGATTGCATTGAATCTGTAGATTGCTTTTGGTAAGATTGCCATTTTTACTATGTTAATCCTACCTATCCATGAGCATGGGAGATCCTTCCATTTTCTGATATCTTCTTCAATTTCTTTCTTTAGAGATTTAAAGTTCTTATCAAAAAGGTCCTTCACTTGTTTAGTTAGTGTTATCCCAAGGTATTTTATATTATTTGTGGCTATTGTAAAGGGTGATGTTTCTCTGACTTCTTTCTCAGTCCTTTTATCATTTGTGTATAGGAGGGCTACTGATTTTTTTGAGTTGATCTTGTATCCTGCCACTTTACTGAAGGAGTTTATCAGCTGTAGGAGTTCCCTGATAGAGTTTTTGGGGCCACTTATGTATACTATCATATCATCTGCAAATAATGAAAGTTTGACTTCTTCCTTTTCAATTTGTATCCCCTTGATCTCCTTTTGTTGTCTTATTGCTCTAGCTAGAACTTCAAGTACTATATTGAGTAAATATGGGGAGAGTGGACAGCCTTGTCTTGTTCCTGAATTTAGTGGTACCGCTTTGAGTTTCTCTCCATTTAGTTTGATGTTTGCTGTTGGCTTGCTATAAATTGCCTTTATTATGTTTAGGACTGTTCCTTGTATTCCTGATCTTTCTAAGACCTTTATCATGAAGGGGTGTTGAATTTTGTCAAAGGCTTTTTCAGTAACTAATGAGATGATCATGTGGTTTTTTTCTTTCAGTTTGTTTATAAGTGTATTACATTGACAGATTTTCATATGTTGAACCATCCTTGCATCCCTGGGATGAATCCTACTTGGTTGTGATGGATAATTTTTTTATGTGTTCTTGGATTTGGTTTGCCAATATTTTGTTGAGTATCTTTGCATCAATGTTCATGAGGGAGATTGGTCTGTAGTTCTCTTTCTTTGTTGCATCTTTGTGTGGTTTGGGTATCAGGGTAATTGTAGCCTCATAAAAAGAGTTTGGTAGTGTTCCTTCTGTTTCTATTGTGTGGAACAATTTGAAGAGTATTGGTATTAGTTTTTCTTTGAAAGTCTGGTAGAATTCTGCACTGAAGCCATCTGGTCCTGGGCTTTTTTTGGTTGGGAGACTTTTGATGACTGTTTCTATTTCTTTAGGGGTTATTGGTCTATTTAAATGGTTTATCTGGTCTTGATTTAATTTTGGTATGTGGTATTTATCTAGAAAATTGTCCATTTCTTCCTGGTTTTCCATTTTTGTGGAGTACAAGTTTTTGAAGTATGAGCTGACGATTCTCTGGATTTCCTCGTTGTCTGTTGTTATGTCTCCCTTTTCATTTCTGATTTTGTTAATTTGGGTGCTCTCTCTTTGCCTTTTGGTTAGTTTGGCTAGGGGTTTGTCTATCTTGTTGATTTTTTCAAAGAACCAACTCTTGGTTTCATTGATTTTTTGTATTGTTCTCTTGTTTTCTATTCGTTGATTTCAGCCCTCAATTTGATTATTTCCTGGAGTCTATTTCTCCTGGGTGAGTTTGTTTCTTTTTGTTCTAGAGCTTTCAGTTGTGCTGTTAATTCATTCATATGGGATTGCTCCGTCTTCTTTATGCACTTCTTTAAGTGCATTTAGAGCTATGAATTTTCCTCTTAGCGCTGCTTTCATAGTGTCCCATAAGTTTGGGTATGTTGTACTTTCATTTTCATTGAATTCTAGGAAATCTTTAATTTCTTTCTTTATTTATTCCTTGACCCATTGATGTTTCAGGTGGGCATTATTCAGTTTCCATGAGTTTGTAGGCTTTCTATAATTTTTGTTGTTGTTGAAGTCTAACTTTAAGGCATGGTGGTCCAATAAGATACAGGAGGTTATTCCAATTTTTTTTGTATCTGTTGAGATTTGTTTTGTGGCCAAGCATGTGGTCAATTTTTGAGAAGGTTCCATGGGGTGCTGAGAAGAAGGTATATTCTTTTGTGTTAGGATGGAATGTTCTGTAGATATCTATTAAGTCCATTTGAGTCATAACATCTGTTAGGTCCTTTATTTCTTTGTTAAGTTTCAGTCTGGTAGATCTGTCTTTTGGTGAGAGTGGTGTGTTGAAATCTCCCACTACTAATGTGTGGGGTTTGATGTGCGTTTTAAGCTTTAGTAGTGTTTCTTTTATGAATGTGGGTGCTTTTGTATTTGGGGCATAAATGTTTAAAATCGAGACTTCATCTTGGTGGATTTTTCCTGTGATAAATATGTAATGTCCATCCTGATCTCTTTTGATTGATTTTAGTTTGAAGTCTATTTTATTAGCTATTAGGATAGCTACACCGCCTTGTTTCTTAGGTCCATTTGCTTGGAAAGCCTTTTCCCAGCCCTTTCTCTGTGGTAGTGTCTGTCTTTGAGGTTAAGGTGTGTTTCTTGTATGCAGTAGATGGATGGATCCTGTTTTCTTATCCATTCTGTTAGTCTGTGTCTTTTTATAGGTGAGTTGAGACCATTGATATTGATGGATATTAATGACCAGTGATTGTTATTTCCTGTTATTTTTTGTGGTAGTGTTATGTTGTCCTTCT
Source organism: Peromyscus nudipes (assembly GCA_902168325.1). Classification (NCBI taxonomy): domain Eukaryota; kingdom Metazoa; phylum Chordata; class Mammalia; order Rodentia; family Cricetidae; genus Peromyscus; species Peromyscus nudipes. Next base: position 25,178 of record CABHPH010151905.1, on the reverse strand, counting down.
TTGGTGTTTGTTGGTGTGGGTTTATCTATTGTCTGAGTTTTCATGGATGTGTTTAGCTTCTTTGGGTTGGATTTTTCCTTCTAGTGCTTTCTGTAGGGCTGGGTTTGTGGATAGGTATTGGTTAAATCTGGTTTTATCATGGAATATTTTGTTTACACCGCCTATGGTGATTGAAAGTTTTGCTGGGTATAATAGTCTGGGTTGGCATCTGTGGTCTCTTAGTGTCTAACATTTGTCCAGGACCTTCTAGCTTTCATAGTCTCTATTGAGAAGTCTGGTGTTATTCTGATGGGTTTGCCTTTATATGTTACTTGGTCTTTTTCCTTTGCAGCTCTTAATATTTTTTCTTTGTTCTGTATGTTTAGTGTTTTGATTATTATGTGGCAAGGGGACTTTTTTTTTGGATCCAGCCTATTTGGTGTTCTGTAAGCTTCTTGTATCTTCATAGGTATTTCTTTCTTTAGGTTAGGAAAGTTTTCTTCTATTATTTTGTTGAATATATTTTCTGTGCCTTTGAGTTGGTATTCTTCTCCTTCTTCTATCCCTATTATTCTTAGATTTGGTCTTTTCATGGTGTCCCAGATTTCTTGGACGTTTTGTGTTACTACTTTTTTGTCTTTAGTGTTTTCTTTGACTGACGAATCTATTTTCTCTATTGTGTCTTCAGTGTCAGAGATTCTCTATTCCATCTCTTGTATTCGGTTGGTTATGCTTGTTTCTGTAGTTCCTGTTCGTTTAGTCAGGATTTCTATTTCCAGCATTCCCTCAGCTTGTGTTTTCTTTGTTGTCTCAGTTTCATTTTTCAGATCTTGGATTGTTTCTTTCATCTGTTTAATTATTTTTTCTTGGCTTTCTTTGATTTCTTCCAATTTTTTGTTTGTTTTTTCTTCCATTTCTTTAAGGGAATTTTTTATTTCCTCTTTAAGGGAGTTTTTCATTTCCTCTTTAAGGGAATTTTTTATTTCCTCTTTAATGGAGTTTTTCATTTCCTCTTTAAGGGAATTTTTTATTTCCTCTTTAGTGGAGATTTTCATTTCCTCTTTAAGGGCTTCTATCATCTTCTTAAAGTCATTTTTAAGAGTGATTTCTTCTGTTTCTTCTGTCTTGGTATGTTCAGGTCTTGCAGGTGTAGAATCACTAGTTTCTGATGTTGCCATATAGGTCTTTATGTTGTTGCCTGTATTTTTGCACTGGCGTCTACTCATCTCTTCCTCTGCTCGGTGCAGGCGGTGTCTGTGTCTGAGAGTGCCTCTCTTGTTCTAATTTTTAGTCTTGGCTCACTAGGAGTTCTTGGTTAAATTGGTACTGTTGGGCTGTTTCTTCGGGAGCAGCTGATCTCAGTCAGTGAAGTATATACTTATGATTCTGGTGATCTGGTTCGGTGGCTGTGCGGCGCCTTCTTCTGTGTTCTCAGGTCATGTTTTGCTCATTTGTCAACTCCTCAGCTGATCTTGTTTCCTCAGAGTTCAAACTGTAGGGATCTGAATCCTCTCCTGGATGGATTTCAGCTGGGCAGGGTAGTCTCACCAACACCTCCAAGTTGTTGGGTTTTGCAGGGTCAGCAGCTGGGCCCTGGGTTGGCCTCAGACAGAGTGTTCAGATTTGTTCTAGTTCCGTCCCACGGAGATAGCTTCTTCCCCAGGTGTTGGGATTAAAGGCGTCCCTGTTCCAAGCTCTTTATTAAGAGCTTGTTTTCACTAACTCTTCGGCAGGTAATAGCTCAGTTTCTGGTCTTTATTGCAACTGTGTTTCGGCCCCCAGCCTGCCTGCCTGCCTCTGCTTCGGGCCTGCCTGCCTCTGCCTACTGCTGCCGGGCCTACCTGCCTCTGCGGGCCGCCAGGCCTACCTACCTCTGCGGGCCGCCGCCAGGCCTGTCTCTCGAGTAAATTTTTGAGAGATTTTACTGTAATTTGCGTGGGACTGAAAAATAGTAAATTTATGATATTTTGGTGATAACCTTACCTCCCAGGGAGAATTCCTGATGACAAGCCCTTTCAGGATCTGAATTAATGTAACTCTTTTTGTGTGTTATTTTCAGTGTTAATCTATTATTGTAATAACTGGCTTAATAGAGCCTGACAATTTGATTGGTGGAACGTTAGAGATTTTTCTACAAAACCGGATAAAGACACAACAACAAAAAATACAGACAGCTCTCCCTGATAAATATAGGTGCAAAATTTCTCTTTAATTATTAAAAGAAAACATAATTTGTTAATTGACTATTAATTAATAGAGATGGGGGTTTCAAAATTATGGGAATATTATATGATGAGCATAAGTTTTTTTTTTTTTTTTTTAAATCAAGACTGTCCTGGAAATCCAGGACATAGTCAATATGATTACTGTTGTCATAATTAATTTTATGACTCCTAGATTCATGGCAGCCTTGTTTTCCTTTTTATTCTGGAAATTTCATGCTTGTCTGTGATTTATTGTGATCATCATATTCATCCACTCATTGCCCTCTAATCCTCCCCCTCTTCTTTCTCCCCATTTCATGTCCTTCCTGTACATGCCTTCTGGTGTGGCCACATTTACAGTGCCTTCATGATTGCAATGCAGCATCATGTCCAGGTCACAGCCCCTCACAGCACCCCTCTCCTTCCAGACCTTAGGACCGTTCTGCCCTCTCTCTAGCTTTGTTCTCTGCCCCCCCCCGGGGGGGGGGAGTTGGTGATAGGGAAGCCCTTTTAGGGCTTAGTATTCAGTCATCACTTATGCAGAGGACTTTGACCAGTTACGAGTTTCTACATTAACCATTGCCCATTGTAACAGGAAGCGTCTTTGACACAGACTGAAAGCAACACTAATCTCAGGTACAAACAAATACTTAGAAGGCCATTTGACTATATGCCCATTTAACAAAACACTAGCAGCAGGTTCTCTCCTAAGGCCTGTGATATCCCCAGCTTTTGGCCTTTGTACAGGTTTATAGTACTAGGCATATATTCCACTCCACAAATCAGGCTGCAAATTCAGTCAAAAAGCAGTTGTTTACCTCCCCAAACAGTCACAATCACTGTACCAGTAGATTCCCTTGTTTGGCTCATCAGTATTATAGCGTACAGGGCTCACAATGGGTAAGGGCATTGATGGCTTTTCTGCCCCCAGAGCCTATACAGCACTTTCCAGAACTATGAATGCTCAGCATCGGGGGGAAGCTTTCTGCTCCATTTCAGCCTGATGTTTCTGTGTTTTCTTATTGTATATAGGACATACACTTGCTCATTGAAAGAAGAGTCTAACAGCTGTGCAGCGTGGTCTATTTGTGGGACTCCTAACAATGGGAGCAGAGGCTGACCCTAATGCTTTGGCTGGCTCTTGGGAGCCGAGTCCTCATACTGGATTGCCTGGCCCAGCCTAAATACAAAGGGAGGTGTTCAGTCTTACTGAAACTTGATATGCCATGCTTTGTTGATACCCATGGAAGGCCTACCCCTTTCTGAACAGAAACAGAGAAGGAATGGATTGAGGGGAAAGAGCAGAGGAGGGAGGGGAACTGTGGTTGGGATGTAAAATAAATAAATAAATTTTAAAGAAGGAGAAGAATCTGCTGTGGTCACAAGTGCTGTTATTGAACTTTGTAAAAAGTCCAGACTCTAAACTTCTGCAGTTTGCCCATGCTGTTGATCTACTATGCACCAAGCCAAGGACTTAAAATTCTTCTTCAAAAGCCAAAGCTGAATTCATATACATATAGCTATCTTTTTGTGGGCTCCATATTTCCCAAGTATGTAAGCCTCCAAAACTGTACAGTTAGTCCTCTAAACTGAACTGTTAGTGACTCTAGCTTGTCCAGGCTCATGTTCAGATGTTCCTAATTAGGAGTGAAATGGTTGAGCAAGGACAATCAGACTGTTTTGTTGCTTGTTAAGCCTCTGCAAAATTCATGGCATGGCTATTGAGTCTTTTGTCATCTGTGGTTTTGATCATTCTCTAAAGAATTTATAGGCAAAATCAGGAAAAATTACCCTAACAAGTACTATCACTTCAGCCAAACAAACTGATCAGGTTTGTAAAAATATTTTATTTTACTGTATTTTTATGCTAGGACATTAGCCACAGAAATTAAACTTGAGATTGGACACTAGGTGGGCTCATCCTAAGAGCCATTTATTTGCAGCTGTTGCCTGAAATGGATAAAAAGGGGGGTTTGCTGGCAGCGAGTCTTTGCCATGTGTCACTGACACTCCCCTGGGCCCCTCTGTGGGATCAGAGCACACCACCAGGACAGAGCTCATCGTGGTAAGGAGTGATAATGAAAAGCAAGCTCTCAGAGGGTTCATCAGGGATGTCTTCAGAGGAAGGTGTTCGGAGACAAGGGGGAGTTGTCAGAATGAAGAAAACTCAGACTGGATATGGTGTGTGCCTGTAGCTCCCGCACTTGGGAGGCTAAATCAGGAGGACTCTCAAGTTGAGACCAACTTGGTGTAGCAAGATCCTGTTTCAAATCCAGTGGCAGAAGTGGAGTCACTTTATGCCCGTCTTCCAAAAGGGAAAGCTGAGGGTGACAGGAAGGCTCCTTAAGCGTGGCTGCTCGATACCAATGGAGCAGCCTCTAAGCCCAGCTCTTACCTGCATTCTGTTGATGGTATCTGTTTCAGGCACCGAGTCTTCCACTTGTTTTTATATTGAATACAGCATATCATCTCAAATCTCTTAAGACTGATGTATAAAAGCAAGATGGTGGAATTGTAACTGCCCCAGTAAGAGAAGAGATAGTCTAAAAAATACAGCTGGGATCGCCCTCTCTCCCTTCATCCATCAGATTGTTGAAACAATGGTCACCAAAGAATTAAAATTCCCCAGAAATCCCAGGCTAGGGAAGGAAGGATCTGAAGCCTTGGTGCCATCCAGAGGAGGAATCATTTCCCAGGAAGAGATTTTGAGAAGGTCTACTGAGTCAAATTAACAAATACACATTTTCTACACCCCTTCCCCATCTTTTCTACAAATTGGTTACACAGTTGCAAGAAAAGCAGAGAGAAACCAGAAGCCATTTTTGACTGATTTGTTCAAACTCAATAAATTTATTTTCCTTTATGAATATACCTCCTAAATTTTTAAGATTGTGTGTGTGTGTGTGTGTGTGTGTGTGTGTGTATGTGTGTGTGTGTGTGTGTGTGTGTGTTGAGGGGAAGGGTATGTGAGTATGGATGCCCATGGAGGCCAGAGGCATTGGACCTTGGAGCTGCTGTCTCAGGCAGTTGTGAGCTGCCTAATGTGGGTGCTGGGAACTGAACTTGCATGCTCTGTAAAAGCAGTAAGTGATCTTAACCACTGAGCCATCTTTCTAATCCTCTAATTTTTAAGAACTAGCATGCTTATGTAGCTAAAAGGACTTCGTAACACTTGGAGGGTGTGTGTGTGTGTGTGTGTGTGTGTGTGTGTGTGTGTGTATTTGAACTTATAATTCTCCTGCCTCAGACTCCTGAATATTGGGATTGCATTACAATCCCCAATCTAATGCATATAACATTGAATGAGCAAATTAATACCTGATAGTAAACTAAACAAGGAACTCTGGATTTCACAGATTTCTAAGTATGACCTTTCTTCTTTCTTAGTTTATAATTGCATGCAGGTCACCCCAGAATACTAAAAAAAAAAATCTTGAAAACTAATAGTCTTGAATGTCTACACAAACCACAATGAGTCACATTGCCCAGCAACTAAATGAATTCATTCAGAGTTCCTTGTGGACATTGACTCCAGGAAGCCAGGTGCAGTTGCTCTTCTCCCTGATGAGGGAGGATAACAGACTCTTTCAAATCTGATTTGAAATGAATTTCATTCTCATTCTCCATCTGAAAGTCAGGGTAAGCACAATAAAGACCTGTATCATGGTTCTCCCTATTTCTGTTTGAACAGCCAACTGCTGTGTAAACAATCTTAATTGTTCTCACAATTCCCCAATAGCATCAATGATCCTTGTGCTACCTGCAATATGATGAAAGGGACCTGTGAGCCACAAGCACTTCTGGGTATGGAGATGCCTGCCTCTCCACTTTTTACTGCAGACTCATGAAATCCATCAGCCCCTTGGAAGAGCTTGGGGCCTCTCTAGGGAATTAGTTTTATAAAGCTTGGAAATGAGCTTGTATTCTACATGTGTACATGAGGTTTTTTTATATTAATATTGATTTGAACAACCAATTCTCCCAAGAAAATGAGATTCTGCTGGAGCTGTTGGCTACTGTCTGCATTTACCTGAAACCGGGTGCTTGAACTCTTATGAACAGGCCTGTGAAGCCTATAGTGTGATGCAAACTTTCCAGAGTTTGGGGAAGGTTAGCAGTAGATGATAGGTGGTATTCATGACACTTTTCACTATGCTAAGAATCCCGGGCAGAACCAGAGAAGAAACAAAAGGTGTGGTGTGGGGCATTCGGAACTCTCTCTTTTTAAAGCAGAGGCCCAATTGTTACACCAAGTCTCTCCTACTGTTAGGGAAGATGCACAACGTTGAGCGGACCTGTCTGGATTTTAGAATCATCACATTCATTATTTGGGTGTGTTACTCTGACTACAGCTGCTTCTGGCTAGGAAATCTTCCAGGAGCAGTGACAGTGGACCACTCCCTTTGTGAAAAAGACAAATGGAAACTCAGCCTCTCCCCCAGCACCTTTGGGATCCTTATTCCCTTGAGTAACAATGCCATGAAAAGAATTACAGTGTTAGCAGGGGTAATTGATGCAGGGGGAATTTGATTACTACTCCACAGTGGACTAAAGGAAGCTCTGAGTGGAGGAGATTCCTTACTATGTCTCCTAGTTTTGCCCTGCCCTATGTTAGGGTCCCTTGGACAGTATAACAATCCAATCCAAGCAAGATGATAAATGGCCCAGACCCTTCAGAAATGAAGGGGTATCACCCCTCCAGGTAAAATACCAAATCTTTAATTTCTTGTGGCAGGTGAAAGGAATATGGAATGAGTAGTAAAAGAAGGTTGTTAAAAATACTAGCCAAAGTCATGTGACTAGTTACAAAAACAAGATTTGTAATTGTCATGAATGTTTCTGTCTTATTTTGTGAAGAACATATTTGTGCATATATGTGGGGACCTGCCCCACCAGGAACTTAGGTCACGTGTGAAGAGGTGGCCTGGAACGGAGGAAAGGCAAGTGCGTGCTGCTCGCCCATTCCCCAGCCTCCCTCTTACCTGGAGACAATCAGACGCAGCAGGGAGTCAAGTCAAGTAAGAACTCGTTTATTAATGGGCAATAAGCCTCTTTTATACCAGAAAACCTGAGAACCCTAGGAGGGGATGAAGGAACCAACCAATCATTTTAAAGATCACCCTATTTACAAGTTGTCTATGCCCTGACATTATCTCCTGTTTTTAGCATAAATAATTTGAGCTAACTTCCTTTCTCACTATTTGTCTTTAATCTCCATACAAACAACCCAAGCTAACTTCCTTTTAGCCATCCTTTGTATCTATTCTCTGTACAAACAGCTTAAACTAACTTCCTCTGGTACCATTTGTATCCACTCTCTGCACAAACAGCTTAAAGCTTCTCAGTGTGGTCTAGTGACTCTCCACAGAGCTTCCAGGCATCCAGTGCTGTGTTGGAACTGCTGAGGTACTCAGCTTCTTGTATGAAGGAGCTAGAGGGTTAGCCTGTATTAGACATAGGCATTGCTGGATTACAATGTCCTATTGTGAAAGCCCATCTAAAAGAAAATTCCCCCTCTATGTACACATTCTATTGTTTCTCTTTCATTCAAGAACTCTGCCTAACTCAGGGGAAGGATATAAGAAATGGAGGAAGAGGGGGAGGGAGGGAGAGAAAGATTTAATTGCCTTATAAATGAGAAGTCTCTGTACAGGTCTGCCCCAGGTATGGCATAACACAGGAGTGCCAGCAATGCCATCTCACTGTCTCTGCTTCTAAATGCCACTATTGTGGAATATTAGCATAAGATGTGTTACATTCGCTTATGCTGTGGAATGTTTGCTTAATGATGCAAAGATGTATTACATTCTTTTGTGTTGCATTCGCTTAATTCTGTGAGGCTGTGTTACTTTGCCTGTCTAAAACACCTGATTGGTCTAATAAAGAGCTGAATGGCCAATAGCGAAGCAGGAGAGAGAAACAGGCAAGGCTGGCAGACAGAGAGAATAAATAGGAGGAGAAGAGAGTAGAGGGAGGAGCAAGAAAAGGAGAAGGAGAGAGGATGCCAGGGGCCAGCCAGCTACACAACCAGCCACAGAGTAAGAAGGAAAGAAAGGAATGTAGACTAGAGAAAGGTAAAAGCCCAGAGGCAAAAGGTAGACAGGATAATTCAAGAAAAGTTAGCTAGAAAGAAGCTAAGGCCAGGCATTCATAATTAAGAATAAGTCTCCCTGTATTTATTTGGGAGCTGGATGTTGGGCCCCTAGAGAGCAAAGATTAAAAAAACAACAACAACAACAAAAAAAAAACTGCATGCCACCACTCTCTTTTCAGGGAGGCTGCCCCTAAAATGACATAGGCTAGGTTGCTATGTACTTCAGCTTTATATCCCATCTGCCAGTGAGGCCAGCAGAAATAAGAGACTCTAGATGTCAGCTCACTCTGCAGATGTCCCAGAGCTGATTCTCATTGACCTAAGTTGGTCCAGGTGCCCAACTCCCAAACCAATGCTTGTCTCCATGGTGACGGGATGTGCTTGCTGGCCAGCCCTGTGTCAAGTACCATACCCAGGCAGGAGGGGCCGAGTAGTGCCTGTTCTCATCAAACCATATTGCTTCCAGCTGGGAAGAGATAATTCATTGAAGAAATTTGGGATGCTAAATTTTAAATAAAGAGGGGAAGATTCACTCTTTGAGAATTTATCTCTTCTTGCTCCTTATGATACTCCATTTCTCTGATACTCCAAATAGCTAATAAGTCAGACCACCGGGGAATGTGAGGTCACCACTTTCCTGCATCATAAAGGGGACACTGTAAACATGTTAGCCTAAGTTGAACAAGATGTGGACTTTCAACATCAACCAGCCAAGCCCAGGTTTGAAGTTGCTTTTTCAAAGCAACAAAGAAGGAAGCAGAGGAAAGGCCTGTCTTTGAAAGAGCTTCACCACGGACTATGTCCCTCCTGCCGTCACTTTCCCTTTCCTCAGGTTGACGCTCGCTGAGAAAGTTCCGTAGCACTGAGGAACAAAGGGCTTCCTGCACTCACATCTAAATTGGGTTGCTATATATGAAGTAAGGCTGGCAACCCAGTCCAAAGTCCCTGAGTCCTTCCCAGTGCATGCTGCTAGTCCACAGTGTAGTGTGCTTTCCCGTTCTTTCCAAACCTCTCCAGTCCTCTCCACCAAAGTCACCTTCCCAATGTGGTGATCTTGAGTCCTCCTTTTAAAAAGTAACTCATTGTGTCCAATAAGTGCTATTCATATGCTGTGTGTCATTCACTGGGGCATGGGGAACCTGCAAATATTCAACCCCTCAGAGGGAAGGGACTCTCCTTTAAGCAGCCACCAACTTCCAATAGCTCCTCAGCTAGGGGTGAGGGGAATTTTTAACTGGTTTGCTCCTATGCAGATCTTGTGTAGGTACCCATACCTGCTGGGAGTTCACATGTGCAAACAGCCATGTCTTTTGCAGAAGACAGCATTTCATAGCTCTCCTTCCTATACCCTGGTTCTTATGTTATTTTGTTTGTTTATCTTATTTTATGCATATGAGTCTTTTAACCATGCACCATTTGCACGCCTGATGCCTGTGGAGGATAGACAATGGCATCGGATCCTTTCAAACTTGGGAGTGGTGTATTTTGAGTTAGAATATGGATGCTCAGAATTGAATCTGTGCTCTCTGGAAGAGCAGGAGTACTTTTAACCACTAAACTATCTCTAAAGACCATCTCTTACACTCTTTCTGCCCCTTCTTCTACCACATTCCCTAGCCCTGTGGGTGGGGGGCTGATACAGACGTCTCTTCTATGACTGAACGCACACAACCACTTTCAGTAGTTTGAACAGTTGTAAGTCTCTACATTAACCACTAACTTACTGCAACTGGTTTCTCTGCCTAAGGCTGAAAGCAGCACAGATCTAAGGATATAAATGTAAAGATTTAGAAGGCAGTTTGACAAGCATGATCATTTATCAAAACAGTATCAATAGTTTTCCCCTCGGGCCTATGGTTTTTTACCACTTTTTTACATTATCAAGAATGAGTCTCTCCTGTGGAGTAGAGCAGGCCTTCTTTTAGGCCACCAACCAGCTTCCAAATCATGATATGGAGACTTCTTATTAGTTATAAATGCTAGATCTTAGCTTATGTTTGTCCCACTAACTCTGATAACTTAACCTGTTTCTCTTTATCTACATTTTGCCTCGAGGCTTTTTACCTTTCTTTCCTTCTGTATATCTTACTTTGTGGTATTGTGTTCCCCGAAATATTGTGTATGCTAATAAACTTATCTGGGGTCAGAGACAGATCAGCCACAACATTAAACATAAAAGATAGGCAGTGGTAGCACACGCCTTTAATCCTAGCATTCCAGAGGCAGAAATCCATCTGTTCAAGGATATAGCCAAGCAAGGTGACTCATGCCTTTAATCTCAGAAAGCGAGCCTTTAATCCCAGGGAGTGGTGGTAGAAAGCAGAAAGGTATATAAGGCATGAGGACCAGAAACTAGAAGCATTTGGCCTGGTTAAGCATTTGGCTGGTTAAGCATTCAGGCTTTCAAGAAGCACAGTTCAGCTGAGAGCCATTCGGATATGAGGACACAGAGGCTTTGAGTCTGAGGAAACAAGATCAGCTGAGAAGTTGGCCAGGTGAGGTTAGCTGTGGCTTGTTCTGATTCTCTGACCTTCCAGTATTCACCCCAATACCTGGCCCCAGGTTTGATTTTATTAATAAGACCTTCTAAGATTCCTGCTACGTTACTTTCACTTTTTCTGGTGTCTGTCTGTTTGGCAGCTGCCTGACTTCTGGTTCTGGGCTTGTCTTTCTCTTTCTCCCTTGTTCTCTTCTCTTTTTTTCTTCTATTTATTCTCTCTACCCACCAGCCCCACCTATCCCTCTCCTGCCTAGCTGCTGGCTGTTCAGCTTTTTATTAGACCAGTCAGGTGTCTTAGGAAGGCAAGGTGAAACAAATACAAAACATCGTCAGATAATTACAGAAATGCAGCATAAACAAATGTAACACACCTCCACAACAGTGGCGCATCCCTCTAATCCATTCAAGGGAGGGCATGGTTACCCCCATAACCAGTCTTACAACTACTGCACCAGTGGTCACATCTTAACTGGCAAAGTCTATTATAGCACGCAGGCTCTATGTTTTATACAGAGCAGACAGAATATTAAATTTGCCCTGGTGATAAATGTGCAGCAGTTGCAGCTCTCAGTGGCAAACTTCTGCATGCCATACGTTTTCTGATGGCCTACATTGAAGCCAGAGATTAGGACTTGTAACACGAATCGTAACAGGTCTTACTAATAAAAACAAACCTGGAGCCAGGTGTTGGGGTAAAGCTGGGAGATCAGAGAAGCAGAACAAGCCACAGCTACCTCACCTTGCCAATTCCTCAGCTGATCCTGTTTCCTTAGACTGGAAGCTTCTGTGTCCTCATCCGAATGGATCTCAGCTGAACTCCTGCTCAAAAGCCTCAAAGCTTAACCAGGCTAGTTCCTGGTTTTCATGCCTTTTATACCTTTCTGCTTCCTGCCATCACTTTCTGGGGTTAAAGGCTCTTGTTACCACGCCTGGCTGTTTCCAGTGTGGCCTTGAACTCACGGAGATCCAGACGGATCTCTGCCTCTGGAATGCTAGGATTAAAGGCATGTGCTACCACTGCCTGACCTCTATGTTTAATATTATGGCTGTTCTGTTCTCTGATCCCAGATAAGTTTATTAGGGTGCACAATATTTTGGGGAACACAATATATCACCATAAGGACTCACTCAAACCAGACATTTAACTTGCCCAAAGTTTGCACTGAGCTAGTCCTCAAATTCATGCTTTTATGTTCCACCAACTTGTCCCTCTCCACCCTTCATCTCTTCCTTTTTTTCATTTCTTTCCTTATTTTCTTCCTTCTCCATTCTCTGTCTATTCCTATTCTCCTTTTCTTTTTTACGCATTATGAATTTCATAAGAATCTTCAAAATGCCAGCATTTTGCCCATTTCTGAGACAAAAAAAAAAGATGAGGAAAACATTTCCATGTGTAGATAACCTGCTAGTCTGGAAAAGAATTGTCTAGGTCACTGGTTCTCAACCTACCTAATGCTGTGACCCTTTAATATAGTTCTTCATGTATGGTTGTGGTGACCTCAACCATAAAATTGTTTTTGTTGCTACTCTATAACTAATTTTGCTGCTGTTATGAATTATGATGTAAATAAGTGATATGTAGGATATCTGAAATGTAACCCTGTGAAAGGGTCATTCAACCCCTGAAGGGATTGTGATCCTCAAGTTGATAACTGCTTTAGGTGAGCCCTGGGGTTCTGAGTGAGATCTTACTAGACCTGAGATCTTGGACCATCTCCTGAGTGTCCATTCCAAGTGATAGCAATTAAAATTCTTTGGTTTCTTTGGAAGCTTTGACACAGTTTCAAACTAGGGAATTTGATATTATTATAAACTTTCATAGGGTAAGAAAGAAGGTAAATAGGACAAGATGGAAACGTTGGAGAGCCCAAACAGAGTCATGAAAAGATCAATACGATTGTTGCTTAAAATCATAGGGTTGGCTCATGGTCTCACGGTGTGGCCTCAGCCTACTTAAATATTTGAATAATCTTGACAAAAAGAAATATAAGCAGGTGAGAAGGAGATGACACAGAGTGAGCTATTAGAATAATAAGGAAATCAAGGCCATACTACATCAGAAATTCTGCCTCAGAATGAGTTTAATAGGATGGGAATCTATCAGTCCTAAACCTACATTGTGGGCACTTTGTCTAATTTAACATGATTCTAGTCTAAAAGACATTAATTTTTTTCATTTAACTTGCTTCCTAAACACTAAAGATCTGGTGGCCATGAATGTGTTAGGACCCTGTGAGGTAGACACCAGGGATTCTACCCTCACTACAGGAACCTCTAGGGCTTGTCAAGGAGTTGGTTTTGGCTGTATGGATTTTTTTCATCTTACACACATCTTGGTTTTATTTATTTTTGTTGTTTGTTGCTTGGTTTTTGAAAAGGTGTCTCACTGTGTAACCTTAGAATTCTGTAAGTAGACCAGGGTGCCCTTGAACTTACAGAGATCTTCTTGTTTTTGCCTTTCTAGTGCTGGGATTCAAGGTTTGTGCCACCACAAAGTCACATTGCTTTTAGAGGCACAGCCTCTCACGGTAAAGGTCATGTGTGGAATACGTTTAAAATCCATGCATCCACTAGGAGGACCTCTCCAAGATAAACAATGGACTTGCATCTTCAAATTGAAGGGGCAATGATTTGCAAGGGTATTACTTTGACAGGCAAGCTGCCCTCCTCTAGAAATATTGGCACATTAGCTTTAATGGCTAATTACGCCTCTACTGAGATCAACTGCAAGGAAGAGGCGACTGAGAACAACTTAAAAATCTGAAAATGGCTTCACCTTTAAATTGGAGTCTGCTCCAAAAAAAAAAAAAAAAAGGAAAATCTAGAAAGATTTCTAGAGAAGAAGAAATAAAATAAACACCATGGATAATAAAGGGAATCATGGAGGAGAGTAACAGCAGTCACATTTGAACAGGAATCTGCTGCCTGTGGAAACAGCTTCATCACTCCAGGTCTGGAAACCCTCTCAGGACTGCCTCTTTAGAACGCATGTGGAGACTGCACCACGGCACACCGGCCACTTTGTCAGTTAGACATTTCTTACGTAACGACACTGCATCTTTTCCAGACATCTCAGGCTCTCACTGGCAGCGTTTCAACTGTCACAGAATCATCAGACTTATATTTAAGGCCTTCCATTTTGCTCCTTCCATCTCCCTTTTTTGAGATTTTGGTGGGGAAATCAGGAAGTTCTATTTTTCAGTTTTCAAGCTATCCATCAAACTCAGAATTTGTGCTTTTCTGAGTAAACGTCTTTGAGCAGTGAGTTTTGATCCCCTTTAATCCTTTATGGTTTGCTTTATTTATTTATTTATTTTTTTTTGGTTTTTCGAGACAGGGTTTCTCTGTGTAGCTTTGCGCCTTTCCTGGGACTCACTTGGTAGCCCAGGCTGGCCTCGAACTCACAGAGATCCGCCTGGCTCTGCCTCCCGAGTGCTGGGATTAAAGGCGTGCGCCACCACCGCCGGCTATGGTTTGCTTTTGTCTCCTGAGAGCGGGTCAGACTTGGGCAGGACTGACAGCAGTCTCAGAGAAAGCCAGTGGGATAGGAGGAGGAGGACAGCCCCATATCTTTATTTCCCACAATGACTCTGCGTCCTAGCTGCTTTCTGTGTAGATAAACCTGTCTTTCCTTTTGATCCTCATAACCCCAAAGAAGCATTAGACAGAAGCCCTCCACCCCCAATATCCATGTGTGGGTCATCAACCGTCAGGTGGCCATTTCACAAGCTTTTACACAAGCAGGTTTCATGACTTTAGGCAACATACACTAAAACCAGGAGGAACCTAGCTAAACCCTGTACTTCCACTTGCTTCTACTTCCAGGATTTGGATATCACACAGCTAAGCACCATATGAGTAGTTCCTTGGTAGCTTTGCAGCTTGTGACCCCTCTAATAAGTGGGTTACAATGATATCAGATATCAGGGTAATTCTTCAAGGACTCAAGGTCATGTTTTTGTAGAAGTCAGTTACTCATCATGTATGCCTATACATGTGTTTGAAATACTCATCTTGAAAGACTCCAAGATGAGAATAAGTGGGACATTCTCAGATTTCAAAATGACATCAGGACCTAAGATCACATGCACACCAACTACCAGGTTTCTAGTATCCTATTGCAGACCACCAGAGTAGCATCTCACAGTCTCTAGCCTTCATTCTTTTTAAGTGAAGGCTTCCTTAACGTAATTTCTCCCTGGCCTAAGAATAAACAACTTGAAACTTCTCTGACTTGAGATGGTCCTTTCTGCAGGCTAGATCTCCATCTTCTCTGTTTTCCTGGTGTGCTGGTTAGTGTTTTTCAACTTGACACAAGCTAGGGTCATCTGGGAAGAGAGACCCGCAGTTAAGGAATCACTTTCATCAAATAGACATGTAGGTGAGGCCATGGGCATTTTATTGACTGATGATTGATGTAGGAAGGCCCAACCCAATCTGGGCGGGGCTGCCCCTGGGCAGATGGCTCTAAGTTTTATAAGAAAGCAGGTTGAGCAAGCTGCAGAGAGAAAGCCAGTAAGAAGTGTTCCTGGGGATAGGGGGGTGGGTTGGGGGGAAGGGCTGGGGTGGGAAGAGGGGGGAATCTGTGGTTGGTATGCAAAGTGAATGGAAAATTTCTTAATAAAAAAAAGAGAAGTGTTCCTCCATGGCTGCTGCTTCAGTTTCTTCCCCCAGGTTCTTCCTGCTTTGAGTTCTTGCCCTGACTTCATGATCAACCTTCAGCTGTAAGCTCAAATAAGCCCTTTCCTCCAGTTACGGTATTTATCACAGCAATAGAAATCTATAAGGACAGATGGATTGCCAAATAAAATAAATATTTTTAAACATTTAAAATATTTTATTGCATTTGTGTGTGTGTGTGTGTGTGTGTGTGTGTGTGTGTGTGTGTGTGTGTTGCACTTGCATGCCATGGCATATGTTTAGAGGTCAGGGGATATCTTTCAGGAGTTTGCTCTCTCTTTCTACTATGTAGGCTCCTGGAGGATTGAACTCAGTTTTTAAGATATGGCAGCAAGTACCTTTACCCACTGAGCCATCTCCCTTCACCCAGTACGCCTTTTTGTGTTCTTTCATCATTCCAACAACTTATCATGTGTTTACTGGGCTCTTTTATTATTGGTGACAAAAAAAATTTGGCTTCAATAACAAGACCAACTCTGCATATTTTATTTTAGGCTGAAGAAAATGTAGTAGAGGTCCATCAGGTGGAACTTATGGATGGTTTTGTAACTGTCCTGGGGCACGGGGGTTCCCAGGCAGCCCCAGACACCAGGAATCAGCTCATTATCATGTCTAGTGCAAGGGAAACCCAGTCTCAGCTCCTGCTTTTCTGCCTCTTAGGATCCAAACTACGAACAAAAACGAAATCCTAAATTTCTGGACTTAGGCAATACTACTGCCACCTTCAGCCCAACTCAGCTTCCTAAGGACTCATGACATTGTCTTCTTAAAGGAAAGGCAAGGCCTATGGTCTCCTGCTTTGTCTTCAATTGAATATTCTACTTGCCATCAGCATCCTTAACCATTTATTTTATTCAGTCAATTCCTTGCAAACACTGAATTGAAAGTGTGCATTTGATGCCAAGAGATTAAAGACTGCTGGTTAATCCTCGTGATTGAGAATTCGCTTATTGATCTATGAAGTAAAATTAGTTTTCTCCAGAAAGCCACTAAAGATAAAATTATATTCTAAAAAAAAAAAACTAGAAATACTAAAGTTCTCACCCTTTAAAATAGTTTTTCAGCTTTTTTTTTCTTAAAAAAATAATGATGGGAAGGAAAATTCTATTAATTTTTAATAGTATTTTGATAAAATACAGTTTGAAAACCAGAGAGAGACAGAGACAGAGACAGAGACAGAGAGAGGGAGGGAAGGAGGGAGAGAAAGAGAGAGAATTATATTCCTATAATACAGCCCAACAGGCCTCTTTTTAATATCACTCATGGTTTCCAGCTCTCAGGAGGCTGAAGATGTGTCTCACCTCCTCATGCAATGTTGCTGTCTAGCAAACAGTGAGGTGTGCTGAGTTAAATGGATCTGGAAGCCTGTCTAGAAGAAAGCACGTGCTTTTCTCTGGTTGCTCAAAGTCTGAAAGGAGGACCTGTCAGGGACCAAGCCTATCATCCCACTTGCTCACTGTGCACAGTCCAAGCTCTTTAAACATTTTAGCATCTCTTCCTTCTTCCAGTTCCTCTCTGTCAGCTGGAGACTTCATTACTCACATGTAATTTGTGGGAATATCAGTGCGTACTTTTAAAAGCAACTGATTATCACTGTTTTAATAAGTAATTATGTTAAACATCAACACAGGCTTAAAGTGTATATACTGTTTTATCTCCTATTTACTTACAGAATGAAATTGTAAAATGCTATACATTGCCATGAACTTATCATAATCCATTGTCCTGCTTTTTCTTTACGGTGAAGGTTGAAATTGGCAGAACTGGATTCTCTCTCTCTTTCTCTCTCTCTCTCTCTCTGTGTGTGTGTGTGTATGTGTGTATGTGTGTATGTGTGCCTCTCTCTCTCTCTCTCTCTCTCTCACACACACACACACACACACACACACACACACACACACACACACGCACGCATGCACGCACGCACGCACGCATGCACGCACGCGCACATGTGGAGACCACAGACAACCCCGGGCATCATTCCTCAGGCACTATCCACTTTGATTTGGGTTTTGAAGCAGTGTCTCTCAGTGGCCTGAACATCACCAAGTAGGCTAGTCTAGTCGCCCAGAGGACCCTAGGGTCCACCTGCCTCTGCCTCCTCAGTACTGGGATTACATGTGCAAACTATCAGGTCTGGACTGTTTTAAGGGTGGGTTTGATAACCTAACTCAGGTCCTCATGTCTGTAAAGCAGGCACTTTACTGACTGTGACATCTTCCCAGTCCTACATCCACTATTGAGTGAGTTTTGACGAGACTGTCATAGAAAGATGGTAACAGCTACCATCTGAGAAGTTGCCCACCTCTAATCCTCCCATCTCCTTGGTTGAGAATTGTGGGGCACATGTTATGGTTGAGTTTTTAGTGAATGACATTATCATACCACAGCCTATCAAAACTCCAGATCTGTGAGTCCTGCTGCCTCCTGACTTCAGTACATTCCAAATGCTATGGACCATAAAACAAAATGTGTCCATCTTGGAAGTGGGAGGATGCTTTTATTAAGAGATGATAAAATAAATGTCATAATTTAACTCAAACATCAAGTATCATTGGCAACATAGCACATGCATTTAACATATCCATTAGAAATGAGATTGATAGAAGCCATTAGACATGCAGTTCTAAGGAAGAGATTCAAAAGATGAGGCCTTCGGTCACCTGTCCTTTTCTGGACCCAGGAAAGATGGTTCTGGGGCTCCCTTTTTCATTCTGGTATTTTCAGGCTGGGCATGGCTTCCCCTGTTATAAGCATCTCCATTTCTCTTACTGTATTTCTCTTATTTTCTCTCTTCTTCTGCCATTTTTCCTTAGACTTAGATTCATTTCTAGTTTCCATGAAACTAGAATTTAGCACCAGTTACATATTCTCTGGGTGCCTAGAGCTCTTTGGAAAAGAGATGTTGCAGAAATGTAATGAATAAATAAAAGACTGGCTCACACCCTCAGGCCCTTACATTGCCGAGTGTTGATGAAGTTAGCAGTTTTCTAGGATTTGAATAAGTATGCTGCTGAACACTGGAATGGAGCAAACTTCATTAGAGGAGGAGAGTTCACTTTGGGGTAGTCCACTACAGTAAGATTATAACCACATCTCTTATACTTAATTATTATTTTGTTTTTGCTAAGATCTATGCATCCAATTTTAAGCCCAATGCTTTTATCTGTAATGCATTCAAATGCCTTTTATGAGCCTTTCCCTTTCTGCATTGCAGTGAAAATGTATCTTTGTGTTAGCACAACACATGCATACTTACGAAGCCTCTGTGCTTATGTAATTATATTTGAGTTGATGGTGAAATCCTCCAGAGACATTTGAATGACTTAAAATAAATAGAATATTGTCAGTAAGCTTCCAGGAAGTGGGAGAAGTAGACACAGTGGGCTGCTAAGCACAGAACATGGTATTATCTTGGGGAACAGTGCAGCATCACAGCTTTCTGAATCCTTTTCTCAAATTCCACTTCAACACATACCAAACATAGAAAGATTAGGAAGAAATCATATCTTCCCAATTTTGGTCCAACACATACAGTGTATTTATTGCCCAACAAAGGACAGTAACCTCTTGGGAAATTATTTCATGGTAGCTTCTCTCTACTGGTGCTAATGGCCATGTCGGAAGTGGCATGATGGTACTCAGTGCAATGATGAAGCAAGCAAAGTTCTTTTCAAAGGAGGGAGAGCATACTCACACCTGGCTCCTCCTATATGGATGATGGCATTGTGTGGCAAAGACACACCAACACAGCAATAACGTAGTGTGGAAAACAGAGCATGGAAGGATTTATAGGCACTCCCATTAGGCCATTATTTTTTGGAGTGAGTGAGGCTCAGTCTCCCACACTATATGAATAATGAATTTCATTGACTTCATTGTCATTCTGATGAGGTGATTCTGTTCTCATATCTGTCATTTGTTGTTGTTTTTTTAATACATTAGCTAATATGGCATTGAGAGGTTACTGCTAACAAGTGCTATGTCATTGACTGGGCCTACCTTGATAGCTTTGCAGTATATATAAAGTATATAACTATGTGCAAGCAATCTAAACACAACTGATTGGCTTAAGGTCAGGCTACAAACAAAATGTTCATCAAGCAATGGCCTATGATCTGACAGGGTTGAAACACTGAAAAATAGCCAATGTGATTCTCTCTTTATTGGGAGCTTGAACTGAGAAACAGAGAGGAAGGCGGTTAGTAGGAATGACTCTGTCTAATAGAGGAGCCCTACCAGGTTAGACTATGATAAGCTCTGCTTTGGAGGGAGAACAGTCAGCCTAAAGCCATGAATAACACAAACTATAAGGTAAGCAAATAGTAGTTGAAAAAGGAATGGAGCACTCCCTTCCTTCCTTCCTTCCTTCCTTCCTCCCTTCCTCCCTTCCTTCCTCCCTTCCTTCCTTCCTTTCTCCCTTCCTTCCTTCCTTCCTCCCTTCCTTCCTTCCTTCCTTCCTTCCTTCCTTCCTCCCTTCCTTCCTTCCTTCCTCCCTTCCTTCCTTCCTTTCTCCCTTCCTCCCTTCCTTCCTTCCTCCCTCCCTTCCTTCCTTCCTTCCTTCCTTCCTTCCTTCCTTCCTCCTTTCCCTTTTCATTTTGGGATGAAGATTATTATTATTTTATTTAAATAATATTTTATTATTAACTGCTTACTGTGTGCCAAGTGACAGACATACAGTGATGTGCAAGACAGATAGGGCTGTGGACACTATGTTGAGTTGCATGACTCAAATCCAAGTGGTTGACTTGTATCAGGCCTTGCTCTAACATTGGTCTCCTGAGTTATGGAATAATAAAAATTTAGGCATTTGCTCAAGAGTTATGATCTAAGGGTATTCCACACAAAATATCATACAGAACTAATTTGAACATCAGTGAGATGCTCTAAACTCACATCTTCATCAGCACTCTGAGAAATCCCAGCTCATTCCTCATGCAAGCATGTGATTTTTCAGAATAGAGAATATTACCATAATGTTTCCCTGTGTCCTGACAGATCATAACTTGACCTATACTATACCAAGTAGGCATGGTCAGACTTCTTTGAATCCAGGACCACAACTCAAAAACATTAGAAAAAGAATCTACATTTGGTTTATATAGTAAGTTATTGGAAGTACACTTAAGTGTCTAAAAGAGTGTGAATGCATAGTGGACTGCTGTTGTTTATTTTTTGGCTCTTTGTGAGGGTGCCACCACCCAGCTCCCAAATAAATCACCCACACTCATGGAGGTTTATTATTAGTTATGAATGTCCAGCCTTAGCTTGGTTTCGTTTCTAGCCAGCTTTTCTTAACTTTAAATTATCCCATCTATCTTTTGCCTCTGGGCTTTTCCATTCTCTTACTTCTGTAAATCTTACTCCTACTCCATGGCTTGCTGTATAGCTGGGTGGCTGGCCCCTGAGTCCTCCCCCTTCTCTATCCTCTTTTTTCACTCCTCCATCTCTTTTCTTCCTCCTCCTCCCAGATTTCTCCTTCTATTTATTCTCTCTGCCTGCCAGCCTCACCTGTCTCTCTCTCCTGCCTTGCTATTGGCCATTCAATTCTTTATTAGGCCATCAGGTGTTTTAGATAGGCATAGTAACACATCTTCACAGAATTAAACAAATGTAACATAAACTAAAGTAACACACCTCAAAATAATATTCTACGACAGACTGAATTGCTCTGAAGTATTTGTTGAATTCACAGATGAATAATGAAGTCAGAGAGGTGAGCAGAGGCAGGCCAGACAGTTCCTGGCCATTGCAATATGGCTCTATATTGTTTTATGCTCTTACATCCAGAAACCTATTATATTCATCACCATTCCATGAGGGCTGAGTGAACCTGAAATCATAGACTAAAAAGTACAAAGGGATTGAATGAACCATAAATTCATCATTTGTCTGTTTCAGTTGTCATTAATTTGGCAACTGAACATTTATCTAGATAATGTGATCAAGAAAGAGAGTTCCTCTGAGTGGTTTGTTTCCCAAAACTACTCCCACAACCACCCACTGGTAATCAAAGATTGTCTTTCCTCAGCTCTGGAATCCAGAAATCCAAAGTCAAGGTGTTGCAGGATGTTCCCTCCAAAGGCTCTGAGGAGTAGAATGGCTCCTGTCTCTTCCCAATTCCAGAGGCCCTGGGATCAGCATCACTGATCTCTAAGCCTGTTTTTTCTCAGCCTTCTCTGTGTGATTATCTCCTTAGATGACCAATCATTTGACTTACGGACCTGAAGTGGCGGGTGTTTCTTATCTTGTGAACATTGATGAGGCATGGTTTCCTAAAAGTCCATAATCAAGATTAGACCTTGAACCTATCTGGGGGCAAAATACAGTCTAACCCACTGCAGGGAGGTGCACAGAGCCCAGACCCTGAATTGAAACTTGGACTCAAAACTCACTTCTACCACTTCCTAGATATGTGACTTTGAGTGATGTACTGAAATACAATTATCTAGAACTATCCAGAGGAGTAAATGAGTATGATTATATGTAATGAGTATGAGTAAATGAGTATATGTATGTATATATACACATATATATGTATATATATAATTTTGCCATGTGACCATTACATAATCAGTGTTCAATAAATGTCATGCTTATTTTATTGTTGTTTTCTTTAATGAAGTATCTTTTTATTTGTTATTATTTAACCCTCCACTACCCAACAATAACCTAGGCATGACTTAAAAGCTGAGGGAGTTATCAGAATATTTAGTGAAGTGTATTCAAATTTCTGGCCCAAACCAGAGAAAAACAGAAATGTAGTTTCATAGCCAGGTCTTACCAGGTAAAATCATTCACCAAGCACCTGAAGGCGATTTAAGGAACCAAGCTCCAGATCCCCATTCACCACCAAGTTTTGGTGTGACTGTGTGGTCAGGGTCTAAGGCCACTTACCGTGAATGGCATCTGAGCTGTTCGAGCTTCCTAGTGGAAACAGAGAAGAAGTGGGTTGGGCATTACAACAGCTGAGCTGAAAAGGCAGTCAGGAACCTCTCTAAACTCTAGCATCTATACAAAACACTCAAGTGTGAGGCTGCAAAGTGGGAAGTCAGTATGTCAACCCGTTTCCCTTTTTGACTTACATCTGCCAATTTGATTATTTGTTCCTTAGGGGGTTTGCCAGCCCTGAAATGCCCCCCCATTGTCTTTGCCTATGACACACTCTCCTCTTTGTTACTCTAACCCCCCGTTTGTATGTCAGAATTCCATTTTAAATCTTAGCTCGAGTGTCAGTTTTCTTCTAACCCCTGAACTCTGTAAATCTGCATTCCCTAACATGGGTCTGTCCCCTTCCTGATGCTGACACTGGCAGAGACCAAGGAAGTAGCCTACTTTCTCAGAATAACCATTTAAAGCTTCAGGGAAAGTCAGGAACTGCTACAAGTTTGGTTGTGGATCAATACGTAGAGGGGAGTGTGGTGGTACTGTGTTCCCCAAAATATTGTGTACCTTAATAAACTTATCTGGGGTCAGAGAACAGGACAGCCACAATATTAAACATGAGGTTAGGCAGTGGTAGCACACGCCTTTAATCCTAGCATTCCAGAGACAGAAATCCGTCTGGATCTCTGTGAGTTCAAGGCCACATTGGAAACAGCCAGGCATGGTGACTCACACCTTTAATCCCAGGGAGTGGTGGTAGAAAGCAGAAAGGTATATAAAGCGTGAGGACCAGAAACTATAAGCATTTGGCCTGGAGAAACATTTGGCCTGGTTAAGCATTTAGGCTTTCAAGAAGCAGCAGTTCAGCTGAGACCCATTCTGGATGAGGACTCAGAGGTCTCCAGTCTGAGGAAGCAAGACCAGCTGAGGATCCGGCGAGGTGAGATAGCTGTGGCTTATTCTGTCTCTCTGACCTTCCAGTGTTCACCCCAATAACTGGCCTCAGGTTTGATTTTATTAATAAGAACTTTTAAGATTCATGCTACAGGGGAAGGCAGACATGAAGGCTTACCTTTTTCCTATGTAGACTTAACAATAATTCAGTATCAAAATCAGCTTTTGACCACACCAAAATTCATTAGTTGAGAATAGAGTTCAGTAGACAAAACTTTGAAATGTAGGGAAAAACCCTAGATGTTTCTAATTCTACCCAGTAATTACCGGTTGTTAAACTGGCTGTATGTATGAAGAAATAGAAAAGAATGAGTTTGAATGGAGCTGAACACAGGCAGCAAGAGCCAGATTCTATTGTGTTACATGGTCATCTGTTCCTACAGTCACAAGTCCTTCAATACTTTGTAAGGAAGTATGTCCTTGGTAATGACATTGGCACTGGAAAATAAAGGATTAAAAAAAGGCACCTATGGTCAGAAATTATATTTCAAGGTCTGTAATTCAGTGGAAAAGAATGTGCCTACTATGTGCAAGGTCCCCTGAGTTTTATCCCAGCACTGCAAGACAAACATCTAAACAAAACAAGAGAAATGCACTTGAGATGAGCAGAGTCATGTAGTGAATGAAGACTGCCATACTCTCAGGCATTTGTGATATGTGCTATAAAGGACAAAACTGGGGACTAGAAATGTGATCAGGAGTTGGAAGGAACATGGAAGAAACTGCTTCAACAGGACTCGTGAGAAAACTTGGGGATAACACACTCTAGGGTGAGGAGAATGGCCCAGTATGGTGCTGTCTTGATCCATTCATCAAACAAGAAGCTCAGTAGGACTGTTTGAAAGTTTTGTGGCAGCTGGGCTGTGGGTCAGTGGTGAAACTATGCTCGCCCAGTGTGCACAAGGGCCTAGATTCCATCTCTTTGCACTGCACAAACAAGACTAAACATGCAATTAAAGAATGGCTTACTGGGGTTGGAGATTTAGCTCAGTGGTAGAGTGCTTGCCTAGCAAGCGCAAGGCCCTGGGTTCGGTCCTCAGCTCTGAAAAAAAGAAAAAAAAAAGAATGGCTTACTGAGGAATCAGAAAAGGCACACAGATGAGATGCTGAGGGGCTGGGTGGGCTGTGCCAAGGATTATAGGTTCTGATCTAAGAGCAGTGAAGTGAGTGAGGACACCTAAGGATGGGGCTGTGATGATCTGGTCGGCCTTTTTAAATGTTAATTTTGGCTGCTAAGTAGAGAATGGGTAGAGTCAAAAGTGAAAGTAAAATGACCATCTAAAGATCACTGTCGTCATTTCATAAAGAGGATGGCTTCAGGAGTCTGGAAAGAGAATGGTGGACAGATGAGGATACAATTTTGCAGATAGTTGGAAGTTGGTCAGAGGTCATGTAGGGATTACTTCCAGGTTTTTGCCTTGAGGGAATTGAGTTTAAACTGAACTCACACTAACCTCATTCATCATGATCCAAATGGGGGTCAGTTTCAGATATGTGAAACTGTGATATCTGAGGGTGATCGGGGTTTGCTGACTAGCTCTGCCACAGCTTTGTCCTATTGGAAACTCTCTGCTTATCGGGACTGACTCAGCGAGAATAGCAAGGTTGCCTACAGGAACATGGGGGAGGGTTATTCACAGGAACATGGGGATAATAGAGCTAAGGTCTAAACATAGACCTTACCCACAGCCCAGCTCCTCTGTTTCCTCCTTGAGACAGTTTCATATAGCCAAGGTTGGCCTCGACCTCATCCAGCATGATTTGAATTCCAGATCCCCTTATCTCCTCCTCTAGAGTTCGGGGATTACAGGCATTCACTACCACGCCCAGATAAGCTTTGTAAACTCTCTGTGGTTCAGCACGGTTTGTGTTTGTGGTTGCT
>CABHPH010151904.1:54677-85706 GCA_902168325.1 Peromyscus nudipes | reverse complement strand
TGTGTGTGTGTGTGTGTGTGTGTGTGTGTGTGTGTGTGAACTTGGCACAAACCAGGGACATCAGGTAAGAGGGAACCTCAGTTGAGAAAATCCCTTCATTAGATTGTCCTGCAGGAAAATCTGTGGGGCATTTTCTTGATTAATGATTGATGGTGGGGATGGGGGGCAACCCACTGTGGCGGTGCCAGCTCTGGGCTGGTGGTCCTGCCTTGTAGAAGAAAGCAAGTTGATGAGCCATTGTAGTTCTGTTTCCGTTCCTGCCTCTGCTCCAGGGTCCTGCTCTGAGCTCCCGCTGCAGCTTCCCTTCCTGAGGAACTCTAACCTGTAAGATGTAACAAACTATCCCCTCCCTGAGTCAGCCCCACCCCCCGCCCCAGGTTGTCTTTGGTCATGGTCTTTGTCAGAGCAATAGAAAGCAAGCTAGAATTGGGCCTGACCTCAATTTTTATTCTGTGTAGACTATGACATCTGGGGTCACGTGATAGGAAAATAAATGGTACCATCAAGGCTGCTTCCCACTCGAGGGTTCATTGCCTGTGGCCTGGATTTGGAACATTACCCAAGGGCTCCTGTCTTTTAGTCTTGTTCTCCATCCTGGGGTGCTGTTCAGAGGTGATGGAGCCTAGTGGAAGGGATTGAGCCATTGGGCACATGTCCTTGAAGGTACTGGAAACCCAGCCCCCTTTCCTCACGCTCTTTTTTGCTTCCTGGCTGCTGTAAAGTGAGCACGCTTCCTCTACCAAATGTCTGTACCATGAAGTCCTGTGCTACAGCAAGCCCAGAGCCACAGGACCAGTTCTTCATTTTCAGAGATCTCTGGAATCATATATCAAAACAAACCTTTCCTACTGATGCTGGGGGTGGAGCGCCTCCCTAGCACGCACAAAGACCAGGCCTTGGTGCACCCCCAGCACCACAAAACCACAGCATCAAACCCATCTTTCCTCCTGGTTGTTTATGGCAGGTATTTTATCCCAGCCATGGGAAGCTAATTCACCGGGGAACCTACCACAGTCCACACGGGGTGACTCTTCTCTGTCTTGGCCAGGCTAAACCAGAACACAACCATTCATCTGTGAATCTCTATGGTTCTTTGGAAAACGAGCTCTTAGAAGAGAAGCCTGTGTCTTTCGTTACTGTGTCTGTGACAGCAAGGACTGGGTGGCGTCTCTAGGGAGTAGCTAGATTTGCTGAATGAATGAAGACCTGGATGGTGACTGACAAGGGCAGCTAGCTCAGGGCAGAGGACCCTGAGGACGAATCTGAGTGTCACCTCTCTCACATAGTGTGGCTTGGGCCCAATATTCCACAGGTAGCTGCTTCCTGGGATGAGTGTGAGGTTGGGATAAGAGTAGTGGCTGCCGAGTCTTCAGCACACAGAGATTAAACAATGCTAACAACATTCAAGTGACTTCATTTTTTCTAGAATTCCCACATCAGTGTTCATTATTATAATTGTTATTTTAACTGTCTGGTTTGTATGAGAAAAAAAGTGAATTGTAAATAATACATTGCAAGAATTTTTAACTGGTGTGGAGGTTGTTTGTAAATGTATTGAGCCACAGTTTCATATAGTCACAGGGAGCTAATGTAACACACAGCCACTATGCTGAAATCCAAGGGAAGGACTATCAGACTTAGCTGGACTATCATTCAGGGTTCACAGCCTTGCCCCTGTTGACTTATTGGCACAACTTCATATATATTGCAGAGGAAAGACTGTCCCCACGACTTTCGCCCTCTACTGGTGGAAGCAGATCCTTCCAATGTATTTGACTACATTGCCCTCTCAGGATCCAGCTCAGAGTCTCTTGGGCCTAATTTCCGAACAATAATATTGGTTTGCTCACTAGAGTATCTAGCACCTTGCATGCATTTTCAGAAGATATCAGAGCACAGACGTGACTCCACTCCTCCAAGTCCACTCTCAAGGACTAAGAATTCGAGAGGAACTTGGAGAAGTCTAAGCCAGTACTGAAAATTGGATTGGATTCGTGCGATGACAAAATTGGTGCCCGGACGTGACAGCCTGGCTTGCAGTGAATGAAGGTGATTGTATCTGTGTGGAGCTCTGTGATACATGGAGGACAGAGGCACATGACTGCTAAGGTAACTCTTTCAATCATACCAGCAAGGACGGCTTTATAAGACAGAACATAACTTGTCTTGGCAGACATTCACTGTTATCGTTTGTGACTGTTGGGGACAGTCTTCTCAGTCAGCTGATATTATGTCTCATCTCAAAGGTCATGCTTGAAACAAAGTCTAGTTTCACAGGAAAAAAATTTGATGGGTGTGACTCACAGAATGAGCTTTTTTTTCTTTTCTTTCTTTCTTTTTTTTTTTTTTTTGGTTTTTGGTTTTTGAAGACAGGGTTTCTCTGTGTAGCCCTGGCCATCCTGGAACTCACTGTGTAGATTTGTGGCCTCAAGTTCAGAGGTCTGCTTGCCTCTGCCCCTCAAGTGCTGGGATTACAGGTGTGTGCCACCATGCCCAGCTACAAACTGAGCTCTTCACTCCTGTGTTTCCCGTGCCACCAGAGATCAGAGCCTGAGGCTTTGATTACTGGAGAGATCTCCTAGGGGTAATTTTCTTTTCCTTTTTGGGCTATGTGCTGTGTGTTTGGTGCATGTGTGTGAGTGTGCAGGTGTGTGTGCCACAGAGGTCAGAGGAAGCCACAATAAGTCTTTGCCTTATTGCTTTGAGCAGGGTCTTTCACTGAACTGGAAGCTCACTTGGAAGCTTGGCCTTCTTTCGGTTATGGCAGCTGGCCAGCAAGCTTCGGTTCTCTTGCCTGTCTTGACCCCTATTACTGGCATGTGCAGCCATGCTGGACTTTTTACATGGGTGCTGGGGATTTTAACTCAGATCCTCATGCTTGCACAGGGAGACATTTCCCCAATACCCTATGTAGTATGAATCCTAAAGGGTCTTATTAATAAAAACAAATCCAGAGCCAGGTATTGGGGTGAATGCTGGAAGATCAGAGAAGTAGAACAAGCCATAGTCACCTGACCTCACCAGTTCCTCAGCTGGTCTTGTTTCCTCAGACTGGATGCCTCTGAGTCCTCATCCAAATGGATCTCAGCTGAACTGCTACTCACAGCCAGAAAGCTTAACCAACCCTAGTTCCTCGTCCTCACGCCTTAAATATCTTTCTGCTTTCTGCCATCACTTCCTGGCATTAAAGTCTCTTGCTACCATGCCTGGCTGTTTCCAATGTGGCTTTGAACTCACAGAGATCCAGGCAGATCTCTGCCTCTGGAATGCTAGGATTAAAGGTATGTGCTACCACTGCCTAACCTCTATGTTTGATATTATAGCTATTCTGTTCTCTGACCCCCAGATAAGTTTATTGGGGTGCACAATATATCAACCACACCCCTAAGGGTAATAACCTTCAACGTCTGTCTTACAACCAGGATCCAAACAATGACAACGGGGCAATTCTAGGATGAAGAGCATGTAGCTCTACTGCTTCCTAGGAATAAAAACCCCACACCACTCGGAAGCCGTTTCTTCTCAAGATGCAAAACAGTATCTTTCTGACAACTGCTTTTAGATCTCTCATATTCCAGCTTAAACCAGTGTCGGTGACATTATAATCTGAGTTAACAGTGGGAAAGGGGCCTTCACTTCCTTTAATCCTTGGGGGGAATAAAAAGGCAAACTCCAAGGTTTTGCCGGTCTACCTTTATTGCTGCACACGTTCAGAGGAAAGCATCCACAAAGTCTGGGCAGGTTTTTGGATCCCAGACATGTTTTCCTCTCTACCAGAAAGGAGAAAGGATTAACACTCAGGAACTGGAGAGGCCACTAGGAAAGAGATGGCTGATGGAGAATCAATCTCTCTCTCTCTCTCTCTCTCTCTCTCTCTCTCTCTCTCTCTGCCCCTCACCCTGCTCCTTTTCAGGAGCCCCCAGTAGGCTTCATCTTATAACTTGGGGATCAAGGCTAGGGTCCATGTCAACTTCACATCTAAGTCACACACTGGCCAGGAGAAATGGGTTCCTTGGAATGTTTTGGAGAATTCTCTTGGGTTAGCAAGATACTGGGATGTGCACAGACACCATTTTTAATACTACAACTAGAAACCTTGAGTGAGACTGAAACAGCTTGTTCTTTAGTTTTAGGCAGATCGGAGACCCTCTGCTTCTCAGGAGACCCTCTGCTTCTCAGGAAAGCAAGACAGGGTGACAATTACACCTTTATTCTAAATCTGAAGAGCTGCCACATCTGCTACCTATATCCAGGCAGTTGAGGGATGTGGCGGATAACCCTCTATTCCAAAAGCCTTCCCATCAGTGAGCAGAGAGCAGACACTCACTGGGTCACTTTCCATGGCATGGCTCCCTCCTGACTCTTCAGAGCATTAGAGAGACCCTCTCGGGGCCTCTGGGCAGCCCTGAGGAGAATAATAGCACCGCCCAGATCTCTTCCTTCCAAACAGTTATTTTAGCCAGATTGAAAGGCCTCTAATTGGGAGTCTGAAGTTCACAGTAAGGTAAGGTGACTCTTGACCTTCTTTTCTGAGCAGCAGCCATCAAGTGTGAGACAGCTGATAGTTCACTTCCTTCAGGATGCCAGGGCCACCTGCCCCAGACAACAGCTTCCCTGCCAGAGCTTCCTGTGCAGGGCAGCACTTCCTTTCCCTGAGATTGTTGCTCCTTCTGGAAATGCTCTCACTTCCTGAAAATAGTTTCCTGGAAGTTGTAACTGGAGAGCAGTTGGGCCAGCAGGGGATGTTTCCTGTTAGATACTGGGGAGAGGGGTTTGCGGGGAGCTTGGTTGGGAGGTTGGCAGGGTCACCCTAGTCGTGTGTCCGGCCTTTCTGTTTCAACTATGTCTCCAGCAGGATGTCAGTCTGTTTGGACGGCTGTCCACCCTCTTTCTCCTCCTACTCATGTTCCGACTCCGGCATTTGATGCTTTTGACATCCAAGTGTCAGAAGAGCTATGGCGGGGGGCAGTCCTCACTTGGGAATTTTGCTTCAGAGCCCATAGGCACCAGGCTGAGCTGGGGTGTGGTAGCACCCTCTTCTCACTGTGGATGTGTGCTCATGTCTGTGGATCACATGCATAGCCTCACTGTCAAGAAAGCACTCGGTTGTCTCAAAACAAGAGGTGTCAAACAAACACAGGCCTATTTGGTGGGTTCCTGATGGCCACCCCGACTTCCTCACTGTTGTTTATACTCTGTTGATATTCCCCTACCTGCTCTCAACACAGAGTGTTAGTGACTCTGAGCAGTGGCGAGTTTAGGCATAAAAACTGGGCTCATCTCTGGCCAGAGGAGGGACTTTAGTGGCCCTTGAGAAGGAATCTTTCCCTTAGCAAAGATGGTCCCCAGTTCTCCTAAGAACTTTGTCATGGTTGTTTTTCATCTTGGGATGTGGCAACTCTCTGGAGATGGTGAAGTGAAGCATCTCACGGGCATGGGACTTAACCTCCTTGACCCCATGGAGCTGTTAATTAATCCATGCTCTTGAGTTGCTCTGCTCTTGAACCTCTAAATCTTCTTGCTGAATTGAGTCTGAATGTATCCTACACAGTATTCCATAGCACACAATTGCCCTCTGTGGTGGTTTGAATGAAAAATTGTCCCCCATAGGCTCAGGTATTTGAACACACGGTCCCCAGTTGGTGGCTCTGTCTGGGGAAGTTCTGGAGCCTTTAGGACATGGGACCTCGTTGGAGAAAGTGTGTCACTGGGGGTGGGCTTTGAGTTTCTGGGCCCACTTCCAGTGTGCTTTCTCGGCATGTGATTAAAGAGATGGTCGCTCAGTTTCCTGTTCTGGCCGCCTGCTGACACGCCTCCGCTGCCATTATGAGCTCTCCCTCTGGAACCATAGCCAAAAGAAACTTCTTCTTCCATAAGTCACTTGTCATGGTGTTTTACTAAAGCAAAAAGAAAGTGACAAATACAACCTTCTCCGTAGACTGCTGCATTCCTCAGCACTCAACAGAAGAGCCATCTTCTTGAGTTTTTAGGTACATGGTATTAATGACATTGGGCAGCAGGTGTCTAGGACTTATTTAAGTGTAACTGAAATTTGGTCCCTGTTTAAAAAAAAAACAAACAAACCAACTCCTCACGTGCCCCTCATCTTTGGCAATAAACCACGCTGTTCTCTTGTTTCTGTGAGTTTGACCATTTTAGATACGTCATGTAAATAGAATCATGCAGTATTTGTTTTCTACACCTGGGCTGATTTGACTACTCTCAATGACCTGGAGGTTCCTCCATGTTGTCTCACATTGCAGGCTTCCTTTCCGAGGCTGAAGAGTCTTCCTTTCTCTGTGTGCACACACGTTCTGTCTCCAGGCTCCTGCCTGACATTTGGATGGCTTCCCTCGCTTGGCTGTTGTGGATAACACTGCTGTGAACATGGGAACGCTGGGGCCTCTGGGATTCGGCCTTCAATGCTCTCAAGTCAATACCGCGTTGCTAAATCAGATAGTGGTTCACATTTGATTTTCCTGAAGAAAAACTGCCTGTGTCGTTTTGCATCTTTAACAACAGTGTGCAAAGGTTCTGATTTCTCCACAGCCCCTTCAATACTGGCCAATTAAAAAAAAATTAGCCATGTGAACATGTGTGAGGTGATATGTCATTGTGGTTTTGATTTGTATTTTCCTAATGGTGAGTGATATAGTGAATGTTTTCATATTTCTGTTGGTCGTTTAAATATTTTCCTTGGAGGAATGTCAATGGCAAGTCTTTTGTCCATTTTAAAGAAAATTATTTTACATGCATGGATGTTTTGCCTGTATGAGTGTCTGTGAACCATATGTATGCAGTGCCCATGGAGGCCAGAAGGTCAAGTTAGATCATGTGGAACTGGAGTTACAGGCGAGTGTGAACTGCCATGTAGTTTCTCCAGATCTTAAAGCTCACGTATCAAAAGGTCAAACCAGATTTTAGTCGTCCTCTACTGCCATCACTGTAAACTAACTCTCCCTAGTCAAAGGAACCAGACACGCCTGAGGCAGAGATGTCTTCCTCTGATTGTGTCACAGGATCAATAGTTGAGTTCCCTGAGGAGAGGTGAAGTTTGATTTCACATCTAGAGGTAATTGAGTATATAAACATACTCATGCGGCGCGAACTCTTGTGAGTCTTTGCTTCCCTCTGCTGTAGAACCTCTGTGGGGCTGTGATGGAGAGAGCTTCCCCTCCAACGCCTGTGTAAAAGCTTGGCATGGTGCACTTACAGATATGGTGGCCTGTATCTGTCACCCAAGCACTTTGGGAGAAGGAGAGACAGAAGGATCCCAAGGTTTCTGGGAATGGCTAACGTAGCTAAACTGGCCAGCTCGGGCTCAATGAGCGACCCTGTCTCAGACAATAAAGTGGAGAGTGAGTGAAGAGGATAGTCAAGATCAGCTTCTGACCTCTACATGCTCAGATGCGTGAGAACATCTGAACACACATGTGCACGAGTGTGCATACACACACACCCAACACACATAATTTAAAAAGCAGCTTGTAATTTGAAGATCAGTGGAAAGTTTGGGGCAGTGCTACAATATATATTAATGCATGGTTAACACTCTCATTGTTGGAATTAATAAAACAATAACTTTTCTTGGGATAGCAGGATAGTCCAGTGCGTAAAGATGCTTGCTGCTATGCCTAATGACCTGAGTCTCACCTCTTGAATCCAAACGGTGGAAGAAAAGAATTAACTCAAGTAAGTGTCCTCTGACCTTCACATGTCTATCATGGCATGTGTGTGCCCCCACACATATATTCTCTCTCTCTCTATCTTTACACACACACACACACACACACACACATACACACACACACACACACACATACACACACACGAATTATTTACAGTTGATGTCTTCTAGGGGAAGGAGAGTCCACTTTCTTTAGGGGGTGGCCTCTGGTGGGTTGCTCACACACTAGTGTAGGGCCCCACACTCATGAGCATATGGAGAATGTGAATTAGACTCAGTACTTGGCTCAAACAAACAAGCAAAAGGCAAATGAGAAAAGAAAAGAAGAAAGTCATCAACAACAGAAAAGAACACAAGGTTGGTAGGGAGGAGTGTGTGTGTGTGTGTGTGTGTGTGTGTGATTCCACAGAGGAGGAAGGGTGTTGTTGGAGCAGAGTCCAAGATTGGAGTCGTGTGAAGGAAATTACGAGTGCTTGTGAGGAAGCAGGACACAAGTCTTGTGACCTCAGTTTCTTAAAAACCATGGGATTGAGGGCAGGAGAGGTGGCTCAGTGGTTAAAAGCACTGGCTGCTCTTCCAGAGGATCCGGGTTCAATTCCCAGCACCCACATGGCAGCTCACAACTGTTTGTAACTCCAGTTCCAGGAGATCTGACATCCTCACAGAGACATACATGAACGTAAGCAAAGGAAGTTAAAAACAACAACAACAAACAAACGAAACAAACAAAAAAGCAAAAAAAAAAAAAAAAAACAAAACCCATGGGATGGTTCTTGGAATCTGCTTTTGTGCCCCTCCAGATGTAGCAGACAGGAGTGAGTTCACTTCAGATTATTCATTACAACTGACTATTGCTCTTTGTTTATATGCCTCTATGGAGAAACATGTTTTTACCACATGCAGCCTGTCCTTGTGATTGTATGCTTTACTCAGGTGACTCTTCTTAACCTGTGGAGTATAAAGTATCTGATGCTCTGAATAAAGTTGGCTATTGCATGGGACTTTAGTTCGCCTCAATTATGGGCTCCATTCTCCCAGGTCCCACAGCCTCTAGCATGGTAAACAGAGTGTGGGAGGTGAATCTAATTAAAATACATTATATACATGTATGGAATTCTCAAACAATAAATAAACAGTATTACATTAAAAACAAGAACAATTTCTACTGGGCATGGCTTGGTGAGGAAGAGACAGGCCAATGGAAATGCGTGTTATACCCAAATGTTTTGTCCAGTTTCGTCTGGTCTCATTTGCTCTGTGCTGAGCATTACATTTTTTTTTTTTTTTTTAGAATACACTTGTTCATAGTTCAAGCATCAAATATGTCCTTCCTTACTTAATAGTCAGAACTGGCTACTTCCAAAAAGCTGTAGAGGTGACCGCCACTCACCTTGCGCCATCAGGATAAAACCCCTACTGTTTTTCCAGCCATGTCTCCCAGCCCTCACCCCCGACCCCTGGCTCTGAGTCTCTCCCTGGGTTAACGCTGGGAGGGTATCTGTTGCTCATCACTGGCAGGAAGAATAACTCCCTGACAACAGACTGCTCTACTGGGCAGACACATGGCCCCTTGACACTTAATATTTAAAGAGATATGACCTCTACCTCCGGGAAATGGAAATTCAGGACCATTACTTGTTCACTACTTTATGCCCAGCATCCTCTAGAATAGAGTCCTGCCGGGCCTGGTGGTGCAGACACATAGGAGGTGGTACAGCTACATAGGAGACGGAGGCAGGAGGAAGGCTTTGTCTTGGCTTACAGTCTGAGGGGACACATGAAGGCAGGGTACAGTAGCAGAAGCATGTGGTACTAGTTCCGTTGTCTCTGTCCTCAAAACCAGAAAGCAGCTGGGCTATAGAAATCTCAAGATCCTTCCCCAGTGACCAACTTCCTCCAGCGAGGACCTACCTCCTACCTCCTAAGGGTCCACAACTTCCAAAGAGGGCAGTTCCCTGGGGACTAAGGGTTCAAACACACAAGCTGAGGGGGTCATGGCACATTTCAGCCACAGCACCCACACTTTGTCCCTTTAAATACGTCTTTCATAGTCCTGTCTTCAACTTCCCCAAAGAAGAAAAATACATGATCTTCTAATGGTTTGCTTTTTCCTGGTCCAGGAAAGTGAAACTTAAGTCACCCCAGACAGAGCGGTAATGCCAGACTTTCCAAGTCAACTTTTCCTGGGTTAAAATCAAGCAGGGCTGTAATGTCTTTTCTTGGCTCAGCAAATTCTAGAGGGAGCAAGAGTATCATTTGCTACCAGGGAAAGGGGCCTGCACCTGTAAAGAAGATTATTAAGTTTCGACAGGAGAGAAGAAAAGGAAGGCAAATGAAGACCTCTAATGTAGCCAGACTACAGCTTTAACCGATTCCTGACTGCTGTTACTAATGGGGCACCTGCTGTATACGGGGCTCTTGACACACACAATTTCCATTCTGCTCCTCTCAGTCTATCATAGCACACCCTACCCGTGCACCAGATCCTGGGCAGCAGGGTCATTTGCTTTCTGGTTTGCAGGCCATGTGAGCAGGGGCACAGAGCGACCCAGAGCTTGTCCCAGTCACATAGCTGGTGCAGCAGAGAAACCAGGCAATGAGTATTGTTCTGCTCGACACTAGAACTCGCTCCCTTTTCGGTCTACCCCGTCATTTGGCTTATTGCCAAGCTCTTTATTCTCTGTGATGTTAGAAAGACTAAGTGTGAGCCAGGAAATGCCACACTCACTCCCACGGGTAACCTCAGGAGGACCAAAGGGAATCAGGTGCGTGTGTGGGTAGCTCTGGGCCTTTCTGTGTTTCCTGTAGCATGGAGGTGCCTCAATGACAGAGGGAGGAGTCAGGGTGTCAGGAGGAAGGGTTCTGTGGGGAGTCAGTTGCGTTTGATACTCACTGGAAAAGGTAACATGGTCAGGCTTTGTGTTGAGTCTTTCTTGTTCTCACCTAACTAGCGAATTCTCACCTAACTGAAAAAAATCCTTACATGTTTTATTACACATCCTGAGTCCAGTCTCAAAATTATATTGGTGATCGTACCTGGAAATTGCGCTGATATATTTATGGAGTGACATGAGTCACTAGAATCATGATGAGTTCATAGAAACAGGGTGCTATGCACACAGGCTCTGGCTTGAAGTCAGAAGGTGGGTGGTCGGGTCCTTGCTCAACTACTCAGGGTCTCCAGGAGCAATCAAGGTCATGTGAGAAAAATAGCTGCTATCATCAAAATTGATCACTCACCATGTTCCAGGCATTATATTAGTGGTTTTATATTTAACACATAATTTAGTTCTCCTGACCACTTGTTCAGTTTAACCTTTAAAAGATTTAGTCATAAATTTAATCTTTTTAAATTTCAAATTGTACATCTTTAAATGTATAATTAAAGCAGATAATTTTGAGGAGCACTTTGGAAGGACAGGCTAAAAACGTTAGAAAAATTCAGTCTCCATAAAATTAACAGCAGGGCTGTAAAAACTGTTAAAATTGACTTTGGGGGGTGCTTGGGAGAGGCTCAGTCAGTAAAATGCTTCCTGCATAAGCATGACCATCTGAGCTCAGGTCTCAGGACGTACAGAAAAGGCTGGGACAGTTTCAACCTGTGATCGCAGCATGGGGAGGCTGACACACTGTAACCACAGCACCAGGGAGGCTGACACACTGTAACCACAACACCCCGGAGGCTGACACACTGTAACCACAGCACAGGGGAGGCTGACACACTGTAACCACAGCACCTGGGAGGCTGACACAGGCGGATCCCTATTTTTTTCCAGCCAGTCATTCTAGCTAAATTGCACCACTCCAGGTTCAGTGAGAGACCCTGTCTCTGAAAAGAGTGACTGAGGAAGATCCTCAGCACTGACCTCTGGCCTCCGAGTGAATATGTACATGCACACTCATTAGAACACACACACACACACACACACACCCATCTCAGAACCCTGGAAAGTAACCTTGCAGGTTCTCAGCAACAGCAAAAGCAAAAAGTTGAGGAACTGTGTGGCATTTTCTCTGCTGTTGTCTTTTTCCTCACTAGGTTTTCATCGTCTCCCTTCTGAAGCCCAGTTTTTGCACAGGCCGTAGGCTTTGGAAATCAACTTTAATCTGGTCACCTCTGAAACCATCTCCCTCTATGGTGTCTGCATGGGCAGGGTTATTGCTGTGCCACGGTGCCTCCTAAAGACGGGGAGGCTGGAAACAGTTAAACTCAAAACATACTGATAAATCCTCCATGTCAATGCAAATAATAATAGAACATAACAGGTTCACTCCCTCCAATGTTAAATTTAATGTTTACAAAACTCCAGATAATGGTGAATTATCTGTGAATTATATATATATATATATATATATATATATATTTACTTTGTAAAGATTCCTGAGATCTACATCTTCTTCCAAAGAATGACTATTACTCCTAAATCAAAGAAAACACTGATCCCAAGCTGTGGAACACGACTGTCCACATTTAGGCTAGGTCTTTTCTCTTCCTTAAACCATTCTGGGAGCACCCTCATAGACACACCCAGAGGTGTGTTTCCATAGTGATTTCAAATCTGTCAAGTTGGCAGTCAAGATTGCTTAACTAGTTAATTACCACAACTAGCATGTTCCTAGTACTGGGTGTGAGTGCTGTACCCCCCTGCACACACTCACGCATACACACACATGCATGCACACACACACACACACCCATGAACACACACATGAATGCACACATATGCACATGCGTGCTCACACACACAGAAAGGAACAGCCAGGTCCCACTGTAGGCTCCTGGGGAAGGGAGGCAGGGTGGTGCTGGGAATTGGTTTCTTATATACACACCACTGATTCTGACAACCTGGCAAGTGTGGGATCCACTGGTCTTTTAGCCTAAGGTCCTCAACCCATCCCATCCCACCCCAGCCCACCCCACCTCATCCTATCCCACCCTATCCCATCCCATCTCATTACATTTTGCTTTGCCCTTGGTTTGCTCTTTTGGAAAAGAACAGCTGATCACTCTCATCTGACCACATTTCTGCACGAACTTGACTGCAGAGGAGTCTGTCTCAGGATGGGCCCAGTGCTGACCACAGACGGCTTTGTCTCCTGCGTCTACCTCTCACCATACTCTCAAGTGGCACTGGCTTTCTTCCCTGCAAACCCCGCCCCCTATTTCATGCCAGGCGTCCTCCCCAAGGCCCTGCTCAGCTCTCACAGGCTGCCTGCAGTGCCCTTTCCCTTCCTGCTCTTGCGTTCCAAGCCACAGCTTCTGCAATGTGTTTTCTACTCTGGTTTTGCAATAGCAGACAGCAGCAGATATTTCAGCGTTATTACTGCTGGCGACTGAAATAAGAAACAAATAGAGTTACGTTTTCTAGAGACCATCACCGCAGCTCCCAGTTTCAGGGTGAGTGTAGGAGAGAGGAAGACAAGGTCCACTATTGCTTTTCTGGAACACCTACCCCTACTTGGACATGGAGTTATTTAGAAGGACAGAATGCTGGAGCCAGGTGGGCTGACACTTTAATAGTCCAGGCCACAGGTTGGAAAGAGGTTCTCTCCTGTAAATGTAAGGCTTTGCTAACTATAATAGTGAGTCTTATTTTGTGTGCAAAGACTGAGGTAGATGCCTTCCATCTTTGGAACAGGCCTTCCCCATTCTTGGTCTTGTGCCTGGTTGATCTACGCAAGGAGAAGAAACTAAAATCTGGCATTTACCAACAGCTCTTGGAATACCTTAGACTGCTGACTTAAATATTTTTAATGAA
The DNA here is from genome assembly GCA_902168325.1 of Peromyscus nudipes. Taxonomy (NCBI): domain Eukaryota; kingdom Metazoa; phylum Chordata; class Mammalia; order Rodentia; family Cricetidae; genus Peromyscus; species Peromyscus nudipes. Next base: position 72,260 of record CABHPH010151904.1, on the reverse strand, counting down.
ATATAGCTAATTGTAGATAAAAAACAAAGATGAATTGTCTCATTGTATGAGGTACATGCCATGCTCCAATCTCCCCCAGTAACAGCACAGTGACAGCCGTAGGTAATAGTTGCCCCCACTGTCCATGCTGTCTGTGTGAGCCACTGACGTCAGGAACACCCGGCTGATGGCTAGTGATGTAGGCTCCTTGCACTCAGGTCTAGGCAACCCAGTGATGGGTTTGAGGACCAGGACTCTGTGCATTTGGCTATTCTCAGGTGATTCCTAAAAATCTCCAAGTTTAAGAATCATTAATTGAATGAGTCCTTTGTGCTATGGGTCTAATTAAGGACAAACAAAGTCATGGTGACCTTATAAAGTAGAGAAGATTGTCCTCCTTTTTAAGCCAAAGCTCAGAGAAGTTGAGTATAGTTTGCAAGGCCACACAGCTAGCAGAAGAGCCAGGACCTCTGGTCCAGCTGCTTTAAAGGTCTGTGCCAAGTTCCAAATTGCCCCCACAGTCTCTCAGAGGACCCTGGATGTCCGGCCATTAAAGTGTGCTGAGTCAATATCCAATGGATGTGGTAGAGACTCTGTAGAGAAGCAAGGGCAGAAATCAAGGGAGAAGGTGCTCCCTGGAGTTGCAAAATATGGGATGCATGGTGAGGACATGTGACCTTCACCCACTGAAATGTGAATTTCCAGTCCTATGCTTTCATGCTGATACCACCTGAACAGAGTGTTTAGAGGTAGAACGTAGTAGGCACAGTACAATTTCTGGTTAAACTTTGCTGTTTCCCATGTAACGAAGCCTAGCTCTGGTCCTCTACTTGTGTGGTATAGGTGCATGTCATGTGGGTGTGTGCCCATGTGTATGTTTGTGTGTGATATAGGTACATGTGCTGTGGCTATCGCTCTGTATGCTATGAATGTGTTGCTCTGATTGGTTAACAAATAAAATGCTGATTGGCCATTAGCCAGGCAAGAAGTATAGGCAGGACAAGCAGAGAAGAGAATTCTGGGAACAGGAGACTGAGTCAGGAGTTGCCAGCCAGACACAGAGGGAACAAGATGTGAAAGTACGGGTAAGCCACGGCCACGTGGCAACTCACAGATGAATAGAAATGGGTTAATTTAAGATATAAGAAAGAGATAACAAGAAGCCTGCCATGGCCATAGCTTAAAAATAATATTAGCCTGTGTATATTCATTTGGGTCTGAGCGGCTGTGGGACCAGCAGGTGAGAGAGATTTGTCCTGACCGCAGACCAGGCAGGACACATGAAAACTATCAGCTACATAAATGTTCATGTATGTGTGCACATGTGTATCTGCAGATACATGTATATGGGCATGCATGTGGAGGACAGAGACTGATATCTGTGTCTTCCTCAACTGCATTCCATCTTATTCTTTTGAACAGAGTCTCTCCTTGAACCTGGAGCTCACTGTTTCAGCTAGACTGGCTGGTTAATGAGCTCCAAGGATCCACATGACTGAACTCCCAGTTGTGGGGCCAGTGTCACAGTTATTAATGTGGATACTGGGGATCCAGACTCAGGTCGGCATGCAAGGCAGACTATCTCCCCAGCCTTCAGGATAGCCGTTACAGCAGAGTCCAGAGTCAGGCTGCTTGGGTTCAGTCCTATCTCCTTTAACTGATATGATCTTGGGCAAGTCAACCTACCTGCTACCCAGTTAGTTTCCTTATCTTTAAAATGAGGAGATCCAGTGAGGGTTACCCAATACTTACAAATGCTTCTCCTCCTGCATCTAGTTTCTCCCACACTGACTCTGATCTTAGCCATATGTTTTATTTGAGCAATACGAAGGAAGCAGAGGCTTAGGAAATGGACCATTGAGTTTTCTGTCTTGCTGCCTTAAAATGCCAGGACGCTGTATAAGCAAGACACCATACCCTTTTTAAGATTTAAAAAAATTTAATGGTGTGTATATGTATATATGGGGTTGAGGTTGTGTCCACCTGTGAGTGTAGGTACAGGCTGAGTCTAGAAGAGGATGTCGAATCTCCTGGAACTAGAGTTACAGGTGTCAGTGAGCCACCTGAAGTGGGTACTGGAAACCCAACTCTGGTCCTCTGCAAGAGTGGTATATACTCTTAACTGTTGAGTAATCTCTCCAGCCCGGCAAGCCTTTCATTCAGCTAAAGGGTAAAGAACTAACTGTGCGGAGAGAAGTCCCCCTCACTGCAGTCATCCCACTGAGGCCAGCATCAGTCAGCCTCCCTTCCCCCCACTGACCTGTTAACCCCAGTCAACCCCAGCTCAAGTTCAGTAGTCTTTCAAGGAACCTCCATATTATTCTTCATGACTGTACTAATTTAGACCCTACCACCAGTGTTCAGGGGCTCCTGCTCTCCCCAGAGTTTACTTTTGCCTTTTTGACACTAGCTGTCCTAACAGGTACATGGTGGTACGGCTGGCCATTGTCTGTCTTCTCTGGAGAAACATCTGTGAAGCTCTTCCTTGAGGGTGGGACACACCTTATCACTCAGAGGGAAATCAGAGTTCTAACTCCAAACGAGGTGCAGTCCTTACTATTAACCAAGAAAAAAAAAGATAGAAAAAGGCAGTCCTTACTATTAACCAAGAAAAAAAAGATAGAAAAAGGGAAGGAAGAGAAGAGAGAGAGAAAGAATTGAAGTCAGGCATCATGACTCACATTATATACAGTGGAAGAGCCGAGGCAGAAGGATTACCATGAGTGTAAATCAAACCTGAACGACTCAGTGAGTTCCAGGCCAACCTGAGTTACGGTGTGAGATTTCATCTTTAAATATGAATGAATGGATAAATACATAATAATAAACAATTAACAATAAGCAATAAAGGAAGAAAAGAGAGAAAGTATGCATGTGTTATAACACACACACACACACACACACACACACACACACACTCAATGATGAGCACAGAGGTGGCAGGGTAAGGCTAAGACATTTCAATGCAGGTCATTTCACTGGAGAGTTGATGGGACCCTGACTACTGGGGAAGGTACCAAAGATGCTCATTTTTTGCTGAGTGAGCACTGACGACTATTTCTGTGAGTCACCAAGATTACTTTCCTAGCAAACAAATATTACCTATTTTTATTTGCTACAGCAAATAAAATGTACTCTTCATAAGATGCCTTGCATACTATGGATGATGAACCCGGTCTCCATGAAGCTGTCCATCCACAGCATGGGTCGGTTCAGAGATTTGTGACAGGAACTTCTGATTGACTGTGCCCCGTCTTCCTTTGCACCTGTGGTATGACAGTCCCCTGCCATACTAAAACAGAGGCAACACTGCTGACAAACGATGGGATGTAGTGAGTGTTGTCATCTTGTGGATCAGCTGGAGACAGTTTAGTGTCAGGAAGGGTGTGCCCACCGAGCTGTGATGAGCAGGCCGGAGGTCTGCACTTGTCCCCTAGTGTGATAATAAAATACACATTTGTGTCTTTGTCTCAGTCTCCTAATGTAGAGCTCCTAAAAACCTTGGTACTCTCTGAGGGGTAGGAGAGTACTTTGGGTATGCTACTGAGATGACTCATGGCCCAGGGTCCCCTCCACAGCTTCAGGACAGGGCTGATCCCCAGAGAGACCACTTGACCAGAGATTGCAACTTTCAGCTCATCTCCAGACCTTTGAGAAGGGGAGAGGGACTGGGTATTGAATTCATCACCAACGGCCATGATTCAATTAGCCACGCCTACAAGGAGCCTCCATAGGAACTCCTAGAAGACAGGGCCAGGGAGTTTTCATGTTGCTTAACGCACAGAGGCATACTCAGAAAGTGTGTGGAAGGTCTGTGGCCCCCCTCCATATCTTGTCCTCTGTATCTCTTTCATGTAGTTGCTCCTGAGCTGCTTTATAATAAGCTGGCAATCATCAGTAGAACACTTCCCTGAATTCTGTAATTTGGTCCAGCAAACCACTGAACACAAGGTCAATGGGATCTTGAGTTTGTAGCTAATTGTTCAGAAGTACAGTTGGCCTGGACTAGTGACTGGAGTCAGAAGTGAGGGGCAGTCCTTCAGTCTTCCCTAAGATGGGGCATCTGTAATAACTCCAGGTAGCTAATATTTTACTTTAGTTGAATGAAGGAATGTCTGAGGAGTTAGGAATTGGTTGGTGTGAGGCGAAAGCCCACATATTTGGTGTCAGACGGAGGGGGATGTCCACTTGAGCACTTACTTGTCCCTGGGGAATGGGAAGCTTCCCAAGGCCAAGACGTCCTTGCTTTTTGCTTGTGTTGGGAACAAGGTGTCTTTCCTCTGATCTTGAGTCCTACAGCTCACTTTCTGAATGATGATCAGAAGTTTCACATAAAATATTCATTCAAAGGCAAATTAAAAAATCTGCCTGGTGTCTGCATGAGGCCAGCTTTCTTGGTCCCTGGAGGAAAAGCTCCCAGGGCTGAACCTGAATGACAGATTTAATGCAGGAGGAAGAATCCAGAACGGGGAAGCTAAATGATGAGAAACTGTCACAGAACTGACCTGAACAGATTAGCTCACAGCGTGAGGCCACCGTCGGGCTCAGGGATTATTATTTTTTTATAATGTGGATTTTGAAGTACTCTCTTAAGAGAATGTGGTTTCACAAGATTAAGGAAACTTTGAATATCAGAAAAAAAAAACAAAACCATTTACCATCTGTGCCCCGACAAAGAGTTTTGAGGTAGCTAAAAATACCAAAATACATATAAAATAGGGCAGTGAAAAAAGATAAGAGGGAATTGAGAAGTCAGGGCCTGGGATGAGCAGAAAAAATTCAGCATTCTTCTGGAAGTTACTAAGGGGGAGCAAGAAGCCCGTGGGGGTGACAGACTGTGTAGCTCATGTTGTCTGACTGAAAAAGTCTGCTACAAGTGAACATTTCTCAAGTACTGAATTTTATGGGAATTGTGTGGGTGTGACTTCTCATACAAGGGCCCTTTGTAGATATCTTATCACATGTCAAAACTTCAAACCGACTGAGAACAGGTGAGCAGCCATTGCACGCAGCACGACCTGACTTTTACTCCTCCTCTCGGGTTTTAGCTCTCTATTCCCGGTCTCAGGCAGTGACTAAAGGCAAAGAGAACCTGGGCCGAGTTGTTACCTAATAGGGCAAAGCAGCCATGCCAGGAGCTGACAGGAATCACCCCCCAGTTAAGTGATCGCGGAGCAGAGAGGGACTCTGCACCAAAAATAATTACAGTCTCAGCATTGTTGGTGACCACAGACAGAGGCAGGCTAGAACAAGGGTTTGTGTTCAGCTTTTGTCTGGAGCACTTACGAGGACAGGAATTGTGGGTAGGGAAGCTGGTTAGCGGACCGAGCAGACAAAAGAAGTGATTTTCACCTCGGTGGATGCCAGCCAGAAGCGGAAAAGGTAATTACTGGCGAAGCAGCACTGACCTTTGGATAGCACAGAGAAGAAATTACCCCTGGTGGCTTAGGGTTTGAGATGAAGAATATCATCAGCATCGCTTTCCTCCTGAGGCAAGTGCGTCATATCAGACGCAGTGTTGGGAGGGACCTGGGCAAGGACCCTCATCCCCTGGCAAGTTGTCTCTGACACTGAACGTCCTTCAGGAACCTGTAGAAAATGCTGTTATGTGGTAAAGGAGTCCTGAGGAAAACTGCTCTGTCCTAGAAACTGGAAAGGCTCCTACCTACCAGAGCAGGGAATACTTTGAACTCGGAAGAATGAGTCTTTGGGGATTTCTACCATAGCCTTATTTTATAGCTTTTTTTTTTTAAAATATATAGATAAGAGTTTAAAGTAGCCAAAGGTGGTTTTGAACTCATTATGTAGCTGAGGGAGACCTTGAATTTCTTTCCCTTCCTTCCTTCCTTCCTTCCTTCCTTCCTTCCTTCCTTCCTTCCTTCCTTCCTTCCTTTCCTTCCTTCTTTCTTTCTTCCCTCCTAACCCCAGACAAGGTTTCTCTATGTAGCCCTGGCTGTTTTAGAACTCACTCTGTAGACCAGGCTGGCCTCTCACTCAGAGATACATATGCCTCAACTGCCTGAGTGCTGGGATCAAGGATGTGTGCCACCATGCCTGGCTAGGACCTCGAATTTCTGATCCTGCTGCCTCCCAAGTGCTGAGATTATAGCACGCACCACCACACCTGGTTTATGAAATCCTGGGGGTTGAAAGCAGAACTTTGTGCATTTTAGGCAACCAACCAAGCTACCTCATAGTACAATGCTCTAGAACTTTAAAAATGTGAATTCTGAAGTGCCCCTTTAAGAAAATGTGTGCGAACTCTTGCTCACATTGCATGGGCACTGTGGCTGAAAGGAAAACAGACACATGCCTGCTCAAGTGTCCTCACACCAAGGAACCAAGAGGTGATGGTCAGGGAGGAACTGCATCTAGGAAGTTCTGTGGCAAAGGATTAGGGGAGAGGCTGTGGGGGGGGGTGCACTGGGTGGGCAGGGTAGAGGCTGGGGGGGGCACGGGGAGGGGGCTTCCCACAGATGAGCACTGAGCAGAGGAGATGAGGAAGTGGGGAAGGAGGGGGCAGGGAAAAGCAGTCCACAGAGTGAGCACAGAGGCTGGGGAAACTCTGGAGCCAACCACGTGATGCTCAGACTTGGTCCTAAGAGAAAGGGAGTGCCACTGTAATGCTTCAGACAGAGTAGGAAGCATTAGACTCAGGGTTGGAAAATAATCTCTTTGACCCCAGCTTGGAGAGGGCATCCCAGAAGGTCCTGAGTCAGGACATACTATTCCTTCTAATGACTGACTTTCCTTTCTCCTCCACTCAAAGGTGACTCATTCAGAGATAGAAAAGCTGTGGTTCCTATCAGAGAAGGTCGTTCTGGCCTGCCTGGAACCATCAGTAATTGTCAGCACTACTGAGTGGCTGGGATTGGATGATGCAACGTGCGTCATTCTAGTTAGAAGCAGTCTAATTACTGTCACAGAACACAATCAGACCTCCTGCCCTAGGGGTTCCTGACTCTCCTTCCTAGGGACCTGGACAAAGGCAGCTTTGGAGTGGCTGATACATCTCCAGTGATGTCTTTACAGTCCCGCGTTCTTCTGTCTTTCCATAGAAAGGCTCAGCAGCGTCCTTCCTTCAGGTACCTTCTCTCACGGTGACTGCAGAATCCTCAGTCTCAGAGCTCACCCCTGTATAGCACACATCCAGAGGGAGAGACAGTCTCTTCTAGAGACTCTCTGTCTGCATGTCTCTTAGCCCAGGTGGGCCACAGGCTGTTGCTGACCCCAAACTGTGATAATCCAAATCCAGACTTGCCGCCTGAAACATACTCAGGAACTGAGACAGATTCCACCCTTGAGGAAGTAGACCGAGGAGGGCCCTGCTGGGGGTCAGTCCACCCAAAGCCTGTGGGCCGCACCAGGTAGAAATGCCTCAGGGAAGGAGAAAGAGGATGAATCTCAGAAGTGCCACCAAGCTGCTCAGCCCAGGATAGTAAGATAGCGGGGTCTGCTATTGTTGAGTTTGGGGGAGACCGTGTGGTGGAACGGGAGGGCTCATGATCAGAACAGATTCTCCATTATTCATTTCAGATAGCAGAGCTTTGTGACCAGGGGCTTTCTCTGGAAGTTTCTCCACCTGGCCCACTATGATTTTGCCCCCAGGTCTCAGGGGAGGATACATCTCACAGCCTTTGGCTTCTGGGACAAAGGTAAAAGGCTTAAGGACACTATTTACTGGTGTATCCCTTCACAAACAGAAGTACTCATTTTTGACCACAGTGGCTCCAGAGGCCATAATTGTAAGAACTCATATCTGGAACTATAAAAAAAAGGGGGGGGGACTTCCCAAGTAGCTCCTGAAGCAAGAATAACCATCAACTCCATGCTGGTCCATGTGTCCCTACAGCTGTGGATTGAGGCTCTTCTCTGAAATAGGCCTCAGTTACTTGTCTGAGATCTAATGTCTCAAGGAAACATTTACAAGGAGTGTACTGTATGTGAGGGCTCCTGCTGGGAGGCAAGGTCATTCGGTTACAAATTTGCTTTCTTGGTGCTAGAGAGACAGTTTAGCAGTTAGGAGCACGGGCTGCTCTTCCAGAGGACCAGGGTTCAATTCCCAGCACCCACATGGCAGCTCATAACTGTCTGCAACTCTAGTTCCAGGGGATTCAACACCCTCACACAAACGTGCATGCAGGCAAAACACCAATGCACGTAAAATAAAAGTAAATAAATCACCAATTTGCTTTCTTCTGGATGCCTGATCTAGGGAACGAGAATGCAATAGTTCTGCAGAATAGCGTGGGGGCAGGAGGGAGTGTTTCTACTTTCCCACCTCAGGAGGAAAGGCAGAATGGGGTGCACGTGCTAACCAGAGACAGGCCTGCTCAAGCTGTCACCAGATGAGGAACGGGAAGTGACACTAGCTGGCTCTCACTTAAGCCCAGTAGCTTTGCTTTTATAGGCTCCGGAGGATGTGTGTACAGCTGTGGGTAGACTGCTGACAGCCCTGTGGGTGACCTCAAACCAGACGCCATGGTCGCTGAAGGCCGGTCAGTAAGAGGAGACCCGGCAAGGGTGGAGTTCATGGGCTCATGGGGGTAGGCTGCAAGACTGCCGAGCAAGGGGTCTCGAAGTCACTGGGCATTGCATTGGCTTTACACTACTGTTTTCCCTCTCTTTGCAAAAAGAAGCCATCAGGGGATCACAGCATAAATCACCTATTGGAGATACCAGACATTTCTAAAAGGGGCTGTTGTGTGCAACCAATTTCATGAGAGCCGATCCTTCGAAATGCTGAAAAGCCATAAATCAACGAGCCTAATGGATTTTGTCCTGTCTATTCAATGTCTTCCAGGACATTGAGTTCAGAATGTAATGCATTAAGGAGGTGTATGTGTGTGTGGGGGTAGGGTGGGGGGAATAAAACTCTCTAGCAAACCATGCTAGCCTGAATATTTTCAAAGTGAATGCGCTGCCTAAAAGCTTTCCATTTTCCTTGGTACAAGGCCATGGCCACTTCTCTTACTGGCCCCTCCATCACTCTCTTACAGCTTGTCTCTTAGGAGTACAGAGAGAACATGAGCAGGAGCCTAGGCCTGGCACTCCAGCTGTGTGGCCTCAGGCCAAAAACAGCAGTTTTGAGCTAGAGTGCTTGTCTCTGTACTGTGAACACAGGGCTCTTTCAACTTTTTACTAGCATATATTAATTGTACGATATATTGCATTTTCCATAGATGTGTATAGCACACTTAGATCACGTTCCTTTGACGTAGGGCTTTTGTAATTGCAAATAAGAAAGGTTACAATAGCCAGGAAGCCTCTGTCTTGGAGCAATCGCTTCACACCTGGCATCCCTCACAGATGGTAGCTTCCAATTTGGGTCCCTTGCTCCCTCATCCATTGATTCCTGAGGTCTGGATTAAAGGGCAGGAGCTTTGTACCTGTGATTGGGACAGAAACTATGAAGGAGTCTCTCTGCCTCATTAAACAGCCAATCCCAGGATGACCTACCTCATTGCAGAGATAGGGAAGGAGGGCGAGAATTCCTCCAGCTTGGACTAGGGAGGGGCCCCAGCATCCTGGCAACTTTTGTTTTTTTCTTTTAAGGGAATGGCTGGCTGCTGTGTTGACTTGGAGGAACTATTTTTCAGGACAAAGGCAGAGTCTCTCTCTTCCTGCCTGGAGCATCGGAGCCTCCCTAAGAGCATGGGTCAGGGTAGCTCTGTTCCCAGGTCCACCCATCTGGTCATGAGGGCTGCTCTCATCATCTGTTTGGGAAACTCAGCTTGGAAAACAAAACAATCATGCAAGATTTCTTCATCCCGTGGCTTTCGAGCCATCAAGTTGCTCATAAATTTGATGTAATTTGAGCTTTTCTTACAGGCATCACATGGCAAGGGCTCATAAGAGCTGGCTAGACTCAGCTGGACTCCCAGCTTTTAGACTGTCTTTGTTTCTTTAGTTGGTGCTTATAGGTCATTGATACCTTTAAAAAGGGAATAAAAACAGACAGATAAAACTAATATCCTTTATGTCAGTCAATAGCTTGGGGCTTAGATGGATGCTTAATTCAAAAGAGTACCCCTAACTGGGACAGTGGCTGAGTGACAAGTATTACGAAGAGAAAGCATTTGCTCACTGCCTCGGGTTCCTTCCACAATCAGACATATGGAGTGTGAACACTCACTCTCTTTACCTTGGACTACAGGGTAGAGACCTAAATGAAACTTTATTTGTGACCTGCTGAGCCAGAGTCAAGGCTCTGGCATTTGTGGTATCTCAGACATTGAGAATGACACACAGTGATCTTTCTGGGGTGACCTCAGATCCTTCTGAACCCGTCTTTCTAGGTAGTTACTAACACCCTGCCCACACTTGCCTGTCACTCCGCTATAGCTCCTGTTCTTCTCTGAGTCTGGACCAGGAAGACAGAAAGTAGAATTGATCATCCAGTCATCGCCCCAGAGGTTAGGGGACTACCTGAAGTTAGGGTGCTGTGGGATGTTCTGTATGTTAAATGTGTTGCTCTGATTGGTTAATAAATAAAACACTGATTGGCCAGTAGCCAGGCAGAAAGTGTAGGTGGGACAAGCAGAGAAGAGAATTCTGGGAACAGGAAGGCTGAGGTAGAGAGACGCTGCCAGCCACTGCCATGAAAAGCGAAGTGTAAGGTACTGGTAAGCCACGAGCCACATGGCAACTTATAGACTAATAGATATGGGTTAATTTAAGATATAAGAACAGCTAGCAAGAAGCCTGAGCCATTAGGCAAAACAGTTTAAATAATATAAGCGTCTGAGTGATTATTTTATAAGTGGGCTGTCAGACTGCTGGGGCTTGTTGGGACCTGGAGAGAAAACTCTAGCTACATTAGGGTGCACCTCCACAGCCACCTGTGGGAACAAAGGACCTCCCTGTCATTTTAAAGAAGGCAAAAGAGGCACACGATCCAACCAGAAAAAACTCCAGCATGGGGGAGGAGAGGTGGACATGAAGTCCCACCACTAACCAGGGACCCACTGGCATTTGATTGTGGCTGGGTGAGAGAAAGTCACTTTTCTTTAATGGAGTGGCATTTTCTGTATTGACTGCACTCCAGGGCAGGCAGTTGGTCAACACAAACCCGGACTCCATGTTGTTGTTGTTGTTTTTTAAAAAAAGAGAGGGCAGAGGAGAGAACATGAAGGTGGGTGGGTATGAAGGTGGGGAGGATCTGAGAAGAGCTGGGGGATGATATTGAATATCATTAAAACATATCATATGAAATTCTCCAAAAGGAAACAAAAACAGAAGAGGAGGAGAAAATAGAGAAGCGGCGGCAGCTGCCACCCAGAGAAGGAAATGGCTAATACCAGCTATACAGGGCAGCAAGAGGAGCAGTATTCGATAGACTTCCCGTCCTGCCCTGGGGACAGGGCTAGCAGACCTGACCAGTTAGATCAAGTCTGCCCCACATCTACAAGCCCTGGGGGAGCAGAATGCTTCTGACCGCCTCTAACTTCCTTAATGTAGACAACAGAAGAATCGCAGGCTGCTGCTTTGGGGACTCTGAGGAAAGATGGGGGTCTATCTAAGGACTTGGCTGGATGACAAATGGTTTGAACTGTCCCCAAGGGTTTACCTGTAGTCTAGTGGGATAACTAACAGCCCACACATGCCTAACATTTGGGGGACCTTTGAGGGGCAGAGCATTACACAATTGATCTCATCTCTGTCTTCCCTTGAGTCGTTGATGCCATTTTAAAGATGGAAAATGCGAGGCTGGCCCATTTAAGGTTATGAAGATGATGTGTACTCAAAAACAGCCTGGTGTTAAGGGCTGAGTGGGCTCAACACCCACATTCTTAACACTTGTCCAGGCTTCTCAACGCCAAAGACTTCGCTGTTGGCAAACTCATATTTTTCTGGAAAGCCAGAAAGAAGAAAGACCACCCTGGAAAATTCTGAAAGATAATTAGGAAGTCCTATTTCTTCCTACTGGTAAGTCTGGGGCCAGGTGTGGGTCTGAGAGGGGAGCCAGACTCTGCCGGAAGGAGACACATGTAATCTGGCCCCCTCGTTGGTGGCTGTCAAGTGTTTGTACACGAGATGCAATGGTCTCCTGTGGGACCGAGTTGTGTCCCCTGGCATTTGTAGGTTGAAGCACCACCTCCATGTGACTATCCTTAGAGACAAGGCCTTTAAGAAGGCAGTAACTCTTAAAATACCAGAATTCGGAACACCTCCTCACATTTCTTTTTAAAAACAATGTATTTCTTTAAAGACTTCTATCATTTTCCCTGGAAAATTAGGAGCATGAAAACCCCTTACCTCTTTAATGCCTCATAATCTCCTATATTTCTACATACGTTAAATTTAACAGCGTTAAAGGCAAAGCAAAATATATCCAATACACTGCTTTTCTTTTCTTTTCTTTTTTTTTTTTTGATCTAACGTTGTTGTCTGGGTCTTTAAGAGGATTAGCCTTATGTTTACAAAGATTTCTTCTGCCAGTCCCTCTCCATCTTCCTACAACTTGCTCAGTTTCTTGCTGAGCAAAATTAAGTTAAATAAAAAGCCCCCCCCCACACCCCATGTTGTACACATGGGCATGCAAGTGTGCTGGCCTGTGCAGGCACATATGGAAGTCAGAGGTTGACATTGGATTCTTCCTCAATCACGTCTCCACCTTAGGCTTTGAGACAGGCTCTCTCTCACTGAACCTGGAAATCTTCCCATTTTGTCTACACTGGCTGGCCACTGAACCCTAGGGATCTGCCTGCCCATCTCAGCTCCCCCACCCACCCCAGTACTGGGGTTATAGGTTTGAACCACACATGGGTGCTGGGGGTCTGAGTCCATGTCATCGTCGCACTGATATTCCTGGCCCCGTAAACACCAGATTGTAAGAAGTGCTAAACTCGGAATGTTTTACGGCTCCCGTCACCCTCAGGTAATACATGCATAGTAGTACAGAAAGGCACTTTGTTTCTGCACCACAGCTTAGAACAGTGGTGCTCAACCTTCCTTATGCTGTGGCCCTTTAATACAGTTCCTCATAGTGTGCTGACCCCCAACCATAAAATTACTCTTGTTGCTATTGCAGTTTTGCTACTGTGATGAATCATAACGTAAATACCTGATATGCAGGATATCTGATATGTCATCCTGGTGAAAGGCTCATTCGACCCTTGAAGGGGTCATGACCCACAGGTTGAGAAACACTGGCTTAGCGGCCCTCCTTCTTAGAGTTTTGGGGAACCATTCTAAGGTCCCTCAGAAAACAGTCCAGGAGCCACTGTCTGCCTGGACAAGTACAAAAACCACCCTTGATTCAGATATCAACTGTTGTTGGTTTTTCTTTGTCTCTGTCCTGGATCTCACTCTGGAACCAGGCTGGCCTCAAACTCACAGAGATCTGCCTGGCTCTGTCTCCCGAGTGCTGGGATTAGAGGCATGCACCACCACCACCTGGTGTAAGTGTGTAGCTGGCCCCTGATGTCCTCCTCCTTCTCTGGTTCTTCTCGATCTCACCTCCCGTATTTCTCCCTCTATATAGTCTCTTTGCCTGCTAGCCCCGCCTATCCTGGGGCTAGCTCCTGACTTGCTATTGGCCAGTTCTTTAGTAGGCCTTCAGGTATTTTAGACAGGCACAGTAACACAGCTTCACAGAGTTAAACAAATGCAACATAAACAAAAGTAACACACCTTAAAATAATATTCTACAACAATCATCTGTAAGATGGGGACTCCCAGAACCATCCTGAGCTTTGAGTACTTACTAGAAAGACTTGCAGGGCTCAGGAAAGCCCAACTCACAGATTTACTGAAGTGGAAGGATCCAATTAAGTCAACAGAGGCAGAGGTGGGTGGGACAGGTTCTGTAAGAACAGCCCCAACCTTTCTGATCTCTCCCATGAGGGCCGTACCCATCTATCCCAGGAACACCACTAAGTGGGAAGCTCACCCATTCTCTAGTCCAGGGTTTTGACTGGTGGTCTTTGTGTACACATGGTGACCATCTCTTGGTTGACCTCTATCCCCTCCTGAGAGGAGTTGATACCAAATGGCTCAATGCCCTCAGGTAAGATATTCTCATCAGACAGAACTTACCAGAGCTTAGAGATTTCCTCTTAGAGCTAAGGGCAGAGGCCAGACCCCTGTTTGGTGAGGGTGATCTTTGAGTGGACAGAGGTAGTAAGTGTCTCATGTGGACTGGTGCCGGCCATGAACTGCTTCTGTGCTAGGATGAGGTAAATATAGACACTGATACACACATTTGGAAACTTCTGGTAGCAGTTAGGTGGGGGTACTATGTGTCAGGTGATCTCATCATGGAGTAATACGGCTTTTCTTTTGTATTCCTATTTTTGTTTTTCTAGTAGTTTCTATTAGCCATGGTTTAGTGGTTAAGAACACTTGATGATCTTGCAAAGGATCCAGGTTTGGCTCCTGGCACTCATGTGGTAACTCACAATCACCTGTAACTTTAGTTTCAGGGGAGCCAGTGCCCTCTTCGGGCCTCTGAGAGCACCAGGCACACACATGATACACAGACATACATGCAGGCAAAACACCCACACACATAAAACAAAAATAAAAACAAATAGATTCATGTGCCACGGAGGGGATATTTCTTAGAAAGCAGAAACTGCTTTTGTTTGATGAAGGTTGGGCAGTCACTGGCCTTGGCTCTGTGCCCACTCTCTCTACAGGTTCCGAAGCCCTTCTGCTTGGTGTGGTTTGGATCTTGATTGATCCAAGGCCATGTGCTGCTAAGGACTTGCTCACCAGCCGGGTGGCATTGGGAAGTGGCAGAATTTTGTAGAGGTGTGGTACAATGGAGGGAAGCTAGGTCATGGGGGTGTACCCCTGAAGGATATGGGACCCTGACCCCTCCTTACGATGGAGGGAAGCCAAGCCATGGGGTGCACCCTGAAGGATACAGGACCCTGACCCCTTCCTCTTTCATTTTGCTACTTGATGACCTTGAGGTAGGCAGCCTTGCCCCACCGCATGCTCTGTGCTACCGTGTTCTGCTTTGCCAGAGGTCTGGAAACATTGGAGCCAAATGACCACAGTCTGAGCCTTGGAAACTTGGAGCTTAAACAAGTCTTCTCTCTTTATAGGTGGATCCACTGGTTTCCAGGGTCCCTTTTTGTAATATGAGGTAGGGTGGACAGATTAGATCAGTATTTTTTAAAAGTTTATTTTAGAGATTGATTAGAAAATGCTTATGTTATGGCCCAGTTCATTCTCATATAGGCAATCAATGCCTCCTCTTCTAACCTTTCTAGTGTAACTTATTCCACCTGACAGGAAGATTATAGTCTGGACCATTAAGCAGATGTTCTGACCCACCCAGTAAGGATACTTAGGTGGGAAAACTGGAGATGGTCTTAGAGGAACGTTGGGCAAGATTTCTGTATGTCTTCTGCTGGGGCTGGGGTGAGCCAAGAATCATGAGCAGGCTTGCAGGAGTTGGCTGGGGTGAGTTCTCCACACTGTTGACTTGCTTATAACTGATTATTCTTTTCATGAATATGTTACTCAGGGAGTCCCTCCTACCTTTATATTTTAGAGCAAAAATCCACAACTGCTTAAAATCCCACATACTCATGGGAGTGCTCTCTGCTAACCACCACTGTCTCTGTCAAGGAGGTGGCAAGTTTGTGATGGACCTATAACTTTCAATCCTTCCTCCTTCCTTGGTCTGTGCCTGAATCTCACTTGAGAGCATCCTGGACTTGCAGTGACTTCATGGTCTTGTCCTAGCCTGGTAGACTACCTACCTACTTCCTGGTTCCCTGCTGTGGAGTATCTCAGCATCCAAGTGACAGGCAGATCACTCCTGGTGCCTCCTGGTGCCTTATGTAAACTCACTGACGCTTATATATATATCACTGATTATTTACTGTAGTTCCACTAGTTACCATAGGTTCTAGAAAAGGATGTAGATTCTGCTTGGTTTGTTTTTAAAGGAAATGAAAAGGGAAAAAAAAATTCTACTGGTTCCTCTTCTGGAAAAAATCACAGCTTCCCACCCATCTCAGAAAGAATCAGCCTCTTCATGGCGGCAATGGGGACTGAAGAAAAGTCCCGAGGGAGACTTAAGTCACAAATGTCATGGTGGGGAATGAGTGGGGAATCTTGACAGAATCAAGCACCAGCCCTGGCCTTTCACAAGATAGGACATGTAAACACCAGCCCAGGCAGCTGCAAACTCACACTCCCGGTCCTGAAGATGCAGAGTCCCGTGGACAGTAGAGAGTACCACATCCCAGCTCGCTGACATGTCTAGAGGGGACCTGGTTCCCTTTGCAGGGTGCCTGATTGATACCCTGTGTAGCACAGGAGGTGGGGGTGCATCCTTGGGGAGAAGAGAAAGACAGAGACCCAAACCAGCATGGCGTGAACTTGAACTGGTGACTTTGTGTATCACAAAGAGGCTCTTCATGTTCACTCTGTCAGCTCCTTTCCAGCATGTTCTGGGATAGGTCTCATCACTCACATGTGTAGTCAGGGAGGGAGCATCCATGGATAGGGTCTTGCTGGGGCTTCAACTTGATCTGAGCTTGGGTACACGAAGAATCCTACCTGGCATTTCAATGAGAACGGGGTTAGAACAATCTTTGGTGGCTTCTGAACCCATCTGGTCTCCTTACCTCCAGAAAGCATGTTTTTGTAGATCAGCTGCCAGGCTGACTTAACAAATTAATTACATTTTAATCCACAGACTAGATCCCAATCAGAAAACACAGGGGCCACAGACAGATATGTTTGCCAACGAGATTTCTCAAAATAGATAAAAACAACCTCTGCACACTGTCTTCTTTTCCAGAGTGGGAGAGGGGAGGGGAGTGAGGGCCAGGCTTACTCTAGCAAGCAGGAGAGAAGCATCGGTGGGTGAATGCAGAGCTTGCTGACGGAGAGGAGAATGAGTGCCAAGCTGGAGGGCCTTGGTTTGTTGTTGTTTTTTCTTTTTTCACTAAATATGGGGGCAAGGTGACCTCCTGAGCACTCAGTTCCTCCTTCCTTGCCAACAGAATCTCAAGATCTGGGGTAAAAATGTGCTCAGTGAAAACCTATTCCCTGGTTTCTTGTTCGGCCAGGAGTGGTCATGTGAGTTCACACTGATCATGGAGAAAGCAGGGACCTCTGGGAGCACTCTATCAGGGAGCAGGCGCCTTCCCTTAACTCTTCTTCCTGGAATGTGGCTTTGATGCTGAAACCACAGGGCCTGTCTTGTGACCATGAAATGACCATTGGAATGAAAGCCACTTTTTTTTTGTTTGTTTTTTGTTTTTCGAGACAGGGTTTCTCTGTGTATTTTTTGTGCCTGTCCTGGATCTCGCTCTGTAGACCTGGCTGGCCTTGAACTCACAGAGATCCACCTGGTTCTGCCTCCTGAGTGCTGATTTAAAGGCATGCGCCACCACTGCCTGGCCTGAAAACCACTTTTAAGAAAGGCAGAATGGAAATGGAAGGTCTGTACCTGCACTAACAACATCACACTGACTCTTCATTGCCTGTCTCTGTGCTTATTTTGCAGGATGGAGAGGAAAGCTTATTTTCTAAGTCATTACTATTTGGGCACACACACATATCTATATAATATATGTATATACACACACACACACACACACACACACACACACACACACACACACACACACA